>VUQJ01027223.1:0-11259 GCA_015108635.1 Andinoacara biseriatus
AAAGATGTATGCTGTGGACTCATTTCACCCAAAAAAAAAAGAACTGTTCAAAGAAATCATTAAAAGCCCAAAATTACCATGACATTTATGCCTATGATGAGTGCATGTAGACTTTTGACCACAACTGTAAGTCCGCTGAACTCACGGTCCTGTTTATGAAACCGGTGAAAGATGACTTTTGCTTTGTGACACGTTGCTTTTTCCAGCTGGAAGCAGCTATTAGAAAGGGCTAAACCAGGGCCATGACGGGATGCATGCAGTGGGCACCGATTCTCAGACGGTCTGTGGCATTCAGACTATTGATTGGTGTAAAAGAGTGCAGAGTTGGCCAAGAAACCCATTACACCAACACTGCTGTAGATGTATGGCAGGTTGGGTTCAGCGATTCATGCTGTTAATGTGAAATTATGGCCCAAATTAAGCTTCTCCAGCCTTTGCAAGAACTGAACTGGTCTCCAGCCTCCAGCCTCCAGCCTCCAGCCTCCAGTTTTGGTAACCCTGTGCCCACAGTTGTAAGGAGAGCAGCCATAACCTTTCTGTGAGCTTGTAGGAGGCTGACCTTCTGGTGAAGGGTGCAATTCTATCTGCATAACTGTATCTGTTATTTATTTTTCAAACCCCTCTAAAGCTACAGTCGTGCAATTTTTATTTTTAAAGCTGTCTTTGTCCATACCAACATGCCGTAAATGCATATTGCATGGATATGTAAGTAATCTTCAGGTGCATGTATAATAATAAATTTTAAAAAATTCACTTTTTCACGTAGCACTTTCCTTGAAAAGTTACAAAGTGCTTTGCATTAAGATTTAAACAAGAATGGAAAACTGTGAAAATACAAAAAAAAAAAGAGATCATTAAAAACAAAGAATGTGGGCGTAGCAGCATGATAAAATGCAGGATTTAGCTGCCGAACAGCTGCTAGCATAAACAACAAGGTCAGCAACACCTCTGTCCATGTTGAATTAACCACTGCTAGTCAAGGCAGATGTCTTTATTTTCTTTTGGAAAAGGGTCGTGTTAAAGAGCCGTGACCAGTACTCAGGGAGGGACTGCTGGGCCACGTCAGCAAACGTTGCAGTCTCCGTCACTGATTCCAAAAGCAAAGGTGGATTTAATACTGGAGCTTTCAAATGTTAGCAGGAACCTCTGCGTTCCCCCAAGTTACAGGTGTCATCAATATTATAATGACCTGACATGACTTTCTGCTGTGCGTGAAATGTCCCTGAGATAATATTAGTGAATGCTCCTGACCTTTAGTTATGCTTCACACTGCTGCTGATTATGCATCAATTAGCAGGTGTACAGGTGTTCCTAATGAGGGGCTTCATGAGTGAGCCTTCCTTTCCATCAGGCACCGAGCAGCACCGACGACAGCTTATTGTCACGCTGAATCGCAGCTATTGCGCATTACAAGAATATCCTTATATTACTTTTCAGCACTTGCATTTGAAGGTTTTTCTCGTCCTGCTGGGTGCAATCTGTGCCTGATAATTAGCATTTCCAGTTGTCTGGAGAACAACAATTATGTCTTAAAATTAGCATTATATTTGGGTGAATTTCCTTCTGCTTTGTGTTATGTGATTTTAGTTCTCTGCACATTCTCAATCAATCTCCTCTTAATTATTATTTCTGTTTGCGTACAATGATGCCTTCTTTTCGTTTTTTTTTTTGTTTTTTTACATATGGTGGATTGCGACAGATTTCCACTGATGGGTTAACACACTGGAGTGAAAACGTATCAGGGTTCTTTAATTGAACTGCACATGCCTGCAGCAAGTCCCACAGCTTCACATGTTGCAAGTCTTGCCAACACACAGCAGGAGACATGGATGCATTTTTTTTTTAAAGATATGCCAAAATTAACCTGCATGTCATCTGCAGCGCAACACGGCTTTGAGACTAAAGCTACCTGTACCACGAAGAGGCGATAAAACAGGGAGTAAGAATTGCTGTCATAAAGGTTTTCGATTACAGTAATTGTGTGTCAGAGAGGGGAGGGTAAATCCAGACATATTCAGTGAGGTCAGGCAGGTCAAATTCCTCAGGAAGAGAATGTGGAGACAAAGACAGAAACATGGTAACTCAGGAACCCACCCTGCAGCTCTCACTGCACCCAGCGTTAACTGTTGCTTAGGAACCAAACAGCGCTCCTTAGTTTTTTTCCTCCCTTTCTTTCTTTCTGGTTCATAAACCTACAATTTTCATTATGATTTGCTATTAAGTGAAGCAGTATGGAACTCTTCAGGCAAATTGGTCTGCTGATATTCAGGTATGACAGGGAGTTCTCCAACAATTGCGTTCTGATTGTGGCAAACATTCGCTCTGAGTCTAAAATACTGGGTGTGGTTGGCAAAGGACAGTGTTGTGTGCATGTAGCAGAAGAGCGGCTAATGAAGATAAGGAGAAAAAGGAGATGAATAGAAGTGAGAACAGGGGGATTCCTTGTCTAAGCATTCTTTGTTCCTTTCTTTCTTTCTTGCGAGCTTCAGCAGACAAAAACACATGAAAATCAGAGAACTGTCATCCCAGTATAGTCATAACATCCTAAATTATGTCACCATAAGTTTTCTCTAACCCCCTTTTTTTCAAATGTGTCATTATTTTCAACCCAGAGGGCTTCGGTTGTGCTTTATTGGTAAAAATGTCAGGGGAGCTAATATCGAAATTTTGTCAAAGAATATTGCAGCAAGCACAAGGTCGAGCGCCTCCCAAATGCTCTTACAGTTACAGAATGCATTTACGTAATGTTACATAATCTAAAAATCGAAAGGGGATTGTAAACTACAACTCTCCTCTAACTCTCTCTGTTAAATCTGCACCAAATATAAAACCAACATCCACTGTATTTATGAGTTTTCTCATCTTTGATGTGAAGCGGAGAGGAGGGTGGAGGATGGAAAAGGAGGGGGAGGCAGAAGAGAGTAGCAGGACTGGGACGGACAAAGTGGAGGACGATGTAGGTGTAAAAGCAGCTGAGGAGAGGAGGCAGAGCTGACACACAAAGGTGGATGATGTTTCATTTCCAGGGAGATGTTCTCCCATGAGTCCTCTGCCTCCTCCATGTGCATCCACGGAACGGCCGAACCCTGCAGCGTGTGGCCGCTGAGGCAGGGATTTCTCTGGCTGTTATCTTTGTTGACTCACAGAAAACACACAGGTAAGACACAAGGTTAAGTACATGGGGAGGAGGATAAGGATCCGACATTATACTGTGTAATATGTAACCCTGGGGAAGTGGTGGGAGAAGTGCGAGAGTGCTAGAAGTGATGGTGGTGTGTCAGATATGTGGTATGTTGAACTCTAACAAAATGAGACAACTCTTGACAGATTCTGAAGATCTATAGTTTTATTTTTGATGGAGATCCGTTCCTCAAACTCCCATTTGGATCCTATCTGTGCCATTTAAATGTCACTAAACAAACAAGACCCATATAAGGACGTATGCAATGGTAATTTCCACGAAACCGTAGCTTGGGCTACACCTTTTTTTTTAGTGTTCCATTAGTCTTCTAACTGGATTTGTTCAGCTGAAGCACTGCGGTGGACTCCACACCACATATTCATGTCATAACACAGTGGCATGTGGTGACTTATGCAGAAAGACAAACAGAGACACCCCCATGCCCCCACTTCCTCCACTGTCTAACAGGACAAACTGAATCACATTAAAACACCATTTTAAGCTGCCTTACTTTTATGTTTTTGATGCTGACAGCCTCCCGCGGCTTGCTGCACTCTTCCTGCACATCTTCACCTTTCTGCGTTCACTCCTGGCTGAAGAATGGTAAAATATTATTACTTCTACAGCTAAACAATTTGTTTAATCATAGCTGACGATGGCGAGTGGTGGAGGAATTTTTAGAGCAATTCCTCTAGCAAAAGAAGCAAGAAACACTGCGAGAACACCTCACTGCACACAAAACTGTATTACTGGCAAATTGTACATGAAGTATCAAAAATAAAAGTAATTATTCTGCCAAAAAATGTTCCTGTCAGTGTTCTGTGGATCGGCATTACTGCTGCAGATGGTTACGTCTGAGCTGATGCATCATATTCTATAAAATCATGTTTGCAGTGTGGCTGTCCTGTGAGGACCACATATCTCTGAGAAAAAAAAAACAGCAGTTAATGTGCTCAGAAAAATAGGCCTTAAATAAAATAAAATAGTATAATAAACATTTTAATAATAAATAAAATCTCAGCTTCAATAAAAGGCCTGAGCACTGCCTGACATGTATTTACCACAGGATTAAAAGTGTTCTGAAAAATGAAGGTAGTGTTTTAGCAAAACAGCTGGTTAAACTTTCTACTTTCAGAGATTCTAATCTACTTTATTAGACCGGACATCACTGGTGTGCAGTCGGAAGGGACCGTCCCCAAACTGTTCCCACAAAGTTGGGAGCATCAAATTGTCCCAAATGTCTTGGTATGCTGAAGCATTAAGAGTTCCTTTCACTGGAACTAAGGGGCCGAGCCCAACTCCTGAAAAACACCCCCACACCATAATCCCGCTCCACCAAACTTTACACTTGGCACAATGCAGTCAGACAGGTACCGTTCTCCTGGCAACCATCAAAAACAGACTCGTCCATCAGATTGCCCGACAGAGAAGCGTGATTCATCCCTCCAGAGAACACGTCTCCACTGCTCTCGAGTTCAGTGATGGGGTGTTTACACCACTGCATCCGACACTTTGCATTGTGCTTGGTGCTGTAAGGCTTGGATGCAGCCATGGAAACCCGTTCCATGAAGCTCTCTGTGCAGTGTTGAGCTAATCTGAAGGCCACATGAAGTTTGGAGGTCTGTAGTGATTGACTCTGCAGGAAGTTGGCGACCTCTGCACACTATGTGCCTCAGCATCTGCTGACCCCACTCTGATTTTATGTTGCCTACCACTTCATGGCTGAGTTGTTGTCGTTCCCAATAGTTTCTACTTTGTTATAAAACCACTAGCAGCTGACTGTGGACTATTTAGTAGTGAGGAAATTTATTGACTGTACTTCTTGCACAGGTAGCATCCTATCATGGTACCACGGTGGAATTCACTGAGCCCCTGAGAGCGACCCGTTCTTTCACTGTTTGTAGAAGCAGTCTGCCTGCATGGGTTCTTGATTTATGCACCTGTGGCCATGGAAGTGATTGGAACACCTCAATTCTATGATGTGGATAGGTGAGTGACACCACAAGCTGGCGTTATAAATATATTAACAACTTTAAATAAAATGCCAGAGTTACACATTTATTTATATGATGTTAGAATATTGAGGCTGAATGCCAACTCAGATTTGATTTTGCAATGTTGTTGGGCTTCTGTCAGGTCATTTCTTGTTTTATTTTATCGTTCATTGTTATGTAGTTTTCAATTCATGAAGTGTTGCCCCGAATAATTAGAAACACCATTTTTCAATTACTTTGTTCCTCAGTGTGTATATATGCAGTTGTTCATCTTGCAATTGCCAGATAGTCTTGATTTTATTTTAAATGGATCATCAATGGCAGTGTTTGATTGAAATAAATAGCATCCAATCAGTGACCGCTGATGACTCAAAAAACTGGGGAGGACAGGTGTAAAACCAGTGCTGTTTTACATTAACTGGCTTTGAATCTCCAGTTTCCTATGGCTAATGCAAACTTAAGCAGGGAAACAAAAGTGTGGTAGCGGAATCTGGTTTTTGTTTATCTGCAAGGGAGGGGTGGAGCAGCGAGTTCAGGCGGGCTGGACCGGGAGAGGCTCCGTTGTCCAATGACCCTCTGAGGATTTTCTTCTTCTTCTCATGATGACGCTCTACACTTTACCTTCAACAAAGTTATGAAAATTGATGGTCAAATGGTGCGCCCTGACACTACACAAACATATCTCTAATTTGCGGTGGTTAGGGAAAAACTTTATCAACGAGTGAGTCGTGACACTTGCACAGACGAGGAACTCGCCCAGTTGTTGGTGTCAAAGAGCCATCGGGAATCCATTTCCCAGGCGTCTCATTATAACCCAATGCACCTGTTGTGTTGGATGTACTTAAGAAAAACTGGGAGGAAATTCCAAGCCAGAGTAAAAATTGAATTCAATGTGTTCTGGACCTGACAGCAAAACTCTGCACAATGGGAGAATTTGCTCCAAGCCTAGGAACGTCAGCAGCGCCTGCAGCACAGAGGAGCTAAACTCAGGCAATGTACACCAAGAGATAAAGTACTTGTATTGCTTCCTTTTTCCAACTCAGAACTACTCATCAGGCAGGCAGGGCCGTTTTCACACGGCAAGTGGCCGATGTCGATTATGACGTGGTTGGTTCTGACAGGGGTGGAGCTATACAAATATATCACCTCAACCCCTGAAAGCATGGAGGGAGGCAGAGCCTATTTCTCTGGTGAGCTTGGTGAAAGGCAGAGATGAGTTGGGGAATGAGGTACCAAATTCAAACATTCCCACTTCACTCTTTTGTGATGACCATCTCACACCAGCCCAGAAAGCAGATGTTCCTAAGTTGGGCAGTGGGGGTATCTAGTAGCAGGCTGTGGTTTCGGCTCAGCTGCAAGGGAGGAGTGGTGCAGAAGGTTCAGAGGGCAGTGCCAGGATAAGCTGACTTGCACAACTATCAGTCATTGTCTAATTATGTCTTTCTCATATTTATGCAGACGCCTGTTGGGATTGAGGCGATGGAGTAAAACCAGGATTCCCAGTCGGGAGGCTGCGGCAGTTGCTGAGCTAAGCTGACTGGGCATTGTCTAAAAAGACACTGAAAACAGTGTGCAACAAAAAGAAAGAAAGCAAGCATAGCAAGAGAATTGTGTCTGACTGAGTGTGTGTGATGAGGAGCTCAGGGTGGCAGAGACTTGCTACAAACAGCTTACAAGTGAAAACAATCACTGTGGGTTATTGAGGGGAATGAGCCTTACATGAACATAATGTGCCACTGGAGTACAAGTATCCAGTTGGTGATTTGGATGAACTCGCCCATCGAATCTGCACTACACCACTCGGTGCAATAGTAGCCAGAAATCACGTAATACAATAACAACACCTCAATATTAATATTAATTAATACCTGCCAGTTGCTACCTGTTGTCACATCATTTGATACTATAATCACTACTGTATGTGCAGGTTCTCAGTCATTCAGGGTGCTTGAATTGAAGGCAACTACGTAATCTGAAAGAAATGATTTTGGATTCTGCTGAAAAGCTCTAAATACATTTTTTTTTATATGTTTAAAAGTACTTTTCAAATTAGAATAATCTACTCAAACATTTTACAGCAAACTCATTGCAGTCATACAGCTGTAAAAGAACAACACGTTGCATTCTGGTTGTTGGCCAGCGAGGACATTCTCCCTGGGAGTGTCATTGTATGTCAAATCAAATCAAATCAATTTTATTTATACCGCGCCAATTCACAACAAAAAGTCGCCTCAAGGCGCTTTGTATTGTAAGGTAAAGACCTGTCTTGGCCAATCACAGATCAGCATGAAGAAAACTTAAGTGCATGAAATTGATATGAAAGTTCCTACTTTGAGAAGGAATGGCTCTGCCCCCCCCCCCCACACCCACACACACACACACACACACACACACACTCACACATACAGCCATGTTCTCTCTCAACTGCAGATGTCATTACTGAGGCATTTAGATTGATTTAGATCCCTCCGATGTCACTTAAAAAAAAGGAGGAACTTCCTCTGTAAACTGTAAGTTATACAGTAGCACTATAAGATTAATTTCAGTTTAATAGCATGACATTCCTGCATCTGACAGTATGGGAGCAAAACAAAACTGTAGAATTAATGCTGACCTTTATTGTATAGTGTGCCTTAGGACATTGTACCTAGCAGCTACTGAGGCATTAAGTTACTGTTAATGTGTTACAGGTGTTACAGTGTAACCTTAATAAACCTGACATGTGAGCCTGGCAACAAACCAAAATTTGTACTAAAGTATAGTGTAAATAATGACGAGTCTACAACTTTTAACTAACTATTATTTTTAACTTTTAACTATTATTGTGATCTTTTTGGTTTTCTCTGCAGAGTTTTGTGTATATATATATATATATAATTTTTTTTTTCATTACAGACACTGCAAGTTGTCGTAGTGAAACTGTCACAGGTAAAATGATTGATAACTCTGTTCTAAAAAGGCCATGCCAGTGAGCTGGAATGCATGACACAGACATCCTTAAAAACTGGTGCTGCTAAATAAAATAATGCCATTTGCATTTGATGTGCCTGTCAGAATGACACGTCAGAAACACTGACGTTTAAAAAGCATGTACACTCAAAATATCACCACACTTTCCAACCAAATGTTGTTACGGGTAAGGAAGGCGCTTCACTGACTGACACTGCTTTTTATTTAGTTTTCTTGTCTCCTTGAAAATCTTTTCAATTTTTATTTCTATAGCACCAAATGACAACAACAGTAGCCTCAAGGCACTTTATGCTGTAAGGTAAAGATCCTACAATAATACAGAGAAAACCCAGTAATTACAACGTTCCAAACTAGAACTAATAAATGCATGAACCCGTATTTCAGCATCACTCTGAGACAGGATGGTTCTAACTTTAGAGCTATTGTGCAAATGAATGAAAGCAGTCCTACATATTTGTTTAATATGTGCATTGAAGGACATATCCTGGTCAGAAATGACTCAGAGATTTCTCACAGTGTTGCTAGAGGCCAAGGTAATGCCAGAGTACGTATCTAGTTAGACACCATGTTTCTAGGATTTGTGGGATAGAGCACAAGAACTTCAGTTTTATCTGAATCTAGAAGCAGGAAATTAGAGGTCATCCAGGCCTTTATGTCTTTAAGGCATTCCTGCAGTTTAACTAATTGATGTGTGTCATCTGGCTTCACGGATAGATAAAGCTGAGTATCATCGGCATAGCAATGAAAATATATGCAGTTCTTTCTAAATTCTCTGCCAATCTGATGAGAACATTTGTCAAGGTTAAAAAAATTGATAGCTATCATGAGTGTGTTGCTTTTACAAACATCTCCATTGTTCTATAGTATTGTTTATAGAGTATTGCTACACTTTTTCATGGTTATGTTTAGACACTGGCTGCACACAAGGATTTCTAGGTTCAAATGCTTTATGTACGTGTACCACCAGAACTGTCCGAACAGGAGCCACCAATCAGGTGATGAGCACAGGCTAATAGGTGAGTTTTTGACCTGAGACAACAGGCTGCCCCCAGACTATGGTACTTTGAGTGTGCTCTCCATGAGGCTGGAATTGTTTGGTATATTGATTTTTTGTCATGGTTAACAATGTTTCATGTTCGTTTAAGTGTTTTTATTTTGGGGTACTGCAGACATCTAAAAAAATATTCAAATTGTCTGTGTTGTGACATTAGTTCTGGGATTCTGCTCACGTTTAATGGTGATTACATTTCTCACAAAATGTGTTCATTACCCTGTTATCTGTTATCTAGTAAATGGTGTGATAAATTTTCAGTTTAACCAACTCTGAGTTTTGTGGTCTCTTCAGTGAAGCCCCTGTGTGTCACTTCATCTATAAAACCAAACCTCATTTTCCCCTAAACTTAACCAAAGCGCTTCTGTTACTTACACCTAACCACAAAGGGGGAGTCTGTTTGTGAACCTTTGGTGTGACCATTGTGGGATTTGTACACCCAGCCTCCACCCCAACCTCCTCTTTGCAACGTTCATATTGCTTCTTTCAAAAACTGTTGCTCTGAACGTAGTTGTGGCCAAAAGTTTTGGCAGTGACACAATTTTGTTTTACCTATTATACTTTGCTGATTTAGATGCCATCATTGTTAAAATGAGTTGTCAGCTCTCGCTCTCACTCTCAGTCTTTTATCTGAAGAATTTTAAAGTGACTGCAACAGCTGAATGAAGAGCACAAGAAGTGGAACTTGAAAGAGAAGTTCAAATGATGTGCTTCCTGAAGTGGATCGGACCTTCTGATGTGTGTTTCTGGAAAACTACACGAAAAAGTGTTTAAAGTATTCTGATGCTTTCGCACAGGATCAGCTGTTCACAAATTTAAAAAAGGACATCTGTATTCACAGTGTGCCGGTTCTCATTTTATCTTTTTCTAATCTTTAATTTGTTGTACAAAAACACATCCAGATGTTTCAGGTCATTAGTAAATGTAGCAGTTGTAAGCGACCAGCAACTCCACAGTTATTTCCACAGGGAAAAGGGAAATTAAAAGCTCAAAAAACTGAGCTTCTATTGCATACAGTTTACTAATTTATTATTTCCTGTATAGGTTGCCAGTTCTCACTGTGCAGCATCCAATCGATACATGAAAGTCAGAAGATAGACTAGAAGATATTTGGACCACAGTTATCTGTGTCACGTGGAAGAAAAATGTAAGTCTCTATACAGCCAGTATAGACAGGCCAAAAGACTGAAGTATGACTTTATTGTTTTGGAGACAAAAAAGTGTATCTGTTACCATGTAAATGTTAACAATTAATTCTGTAAATCAACTAAATTATTTTGAAAATCATTTTCAAGCCATATCTTCATTGCTTAATTTAGCTTTTCATGTCCATTGTGTCATTGTTTCAATTCAATTCAATTCAATTCAATTTTATTTATACAGCGCCAATTCACAACAAACAGTCGCCTCAAGGCGCTTTGTATTGTAAGGTAAAGGTAAAGACCCAACAATACTGCAGAGAAAAACCCAACAGTCAAACGACCCCCTATGAGCAAGCACTTGGCGACGGTGGGAAGGAAAAACTCCCTTTTAACAGGAAGAAACCTCCAGCAGAACCAGGCTCAGGGAGGGGCAGTCATCTGCTGAGACCGGTTGGGGCTGAGGGGAGAGAGAGAGGACAGAAAAAAACATGCTGTGGAAGAGACACAGAGAATGATTAAACACAGAGTGAAGTATGAACACAGTATGAATGCTGTTTTTAGATCAGTGTCAGCTGATCAGAATTATGCAAATTAAAAAAAATGGAAGTACTGTGTTTGTAATGGTGATTTCCCAATTAAAGATAAGAATGTCAGAAAGTTGGGGAGGGGAATTTCTCTGTGTAAGGATGCAAAAACGTTAAGTAACTGTGAAATAGTGAGACATTCCTAATAATAACTTATTATTATGCACTAAACAAATACTGTTAACATAAAATCAATGACTAGAGTTAGCCTCATCCATTTAATATTCTTGAGTATTAAAAAGTTTGTTTATGACTCGGTCATAATGTAGACATCTTGATTCTTTCAAAAGTTACTCATTATTACTGTCAGGCATACTAAATATTCAGTAGCTAATTA
>VUQJ01027225.1:0-11539 GCA_015108635.1 Andinoacara biseriatus
AGGCAAAAAGACGTCCGACTGGATGCTTTCAGTACCACAAATGAAGAGACTAGCAGCCTGTTGCAATTTGGGGATAACCCTTTCCTGCTCCAACATGACAAAAGTGGCAAAAGTGGCAAAAGTACCGACATAAGTACTTGTATTAAAAAAATACTTTGGTAAGAGCTGAAGTACTGGTTCAACTTCAAAAAGTAAAAAAGTACAGGCTCTGAAATGTACTCCTCAAAGTACGAAAGTAAAAGTAGCAGGTTGTATAAATGTTGAATTCAGTGAATGAATCTCAGCATCAACAGCTTTGATTCAAACTCATCTCTGCTACACTGATGCAACCTGTGACTCTGACCATCAACACAGACACTGTGCACAACACAGAGTTTACTATTAATACAGTACAGCAAACTGACCTCAGCTGCAGTATTTTCACACAAGTTAACATGCCTCCGTTTGTTTTAAACATGTTAAAACCGTGATAAAGCTAAAGTAACTAACCTGTTTTGAAAATGTAAGAAGTAGAAAGGACAGATATTTGTATAAAAACGTAGCGAGTAAAAGTAAAAAGTAGTCAGAAAAGTAAATACTCATGTAAAGTACAGATACCTGAAAAATCTACTTAAGTACAGTGACGAAGTATTTGTACTTACTTTGTACTCACCAGTGCAAAAAACAAGGACCATAAAGACATGGATGAGTGAATTTGGTGTGGAAAAACTTGACTGGCCTGCACAGAGTGCTGACCTCAACCTGACAGAATACCTTTTGGGATGAATTAGAGCGGAGATTGAGAACCAGGGCTTCTTGTCCAAAGTCGGTGTCTGACCTCACAGATGCACTTCTGGAAGAATGGCCAAAAATGTCCCATAAACTGTAAGTAAGGTTAAGCTGCTAGAACGTAGCGGCTACATAATATGACCCGTGCTCTGAAAAGTCCGATGTAGGATCAGGGAAGCAGAGCTGGTTTTTCAGCTAAATTATGCAGAACTTAAATTTACTTACAGGGTGCATCTCTGTAAAATGCATGTACCTACGTCCTTAGTTGTGGGCTTTATGAAGTGTTACTATGCTTTGGCTTCTGCAAACATAAAATAAATCTTATCTTTTCTTGAAAGCACATGAAAAATGTAATTGCTAAGAAATTAAGAGGCGTCACAATAAAGAACTTGCAAAGAAAGCAGGAAAGCCCTTCTACTGACATCAGTGCAGTTTGAGAAATAGCCCAAACTTTGTTAGCTGGCTTTAGATGACATTTTAATATTGTGTTCCTGACATGTCTCTGTCAATTTTTTTAATTTGCTAAAGTATATTAACATATTCTGGGTGGCTTGGCTGAAAATCTGCCAGGTTTCACAGTGAATTGCAATAAATTCAATCATTCCCAAGAATTTTCCTGGTCTGCCACGACTTGAAATCATGAAACTAGACTTGTGCAGTTGGTGTAGACATGTGTATGGATCTATCTGAATGATTTTAAGTGTTTGTTTTTTTTAATGATTAATGTTTTATATCATTGGTTATTATTGGGTACCTATTGCCTGGAAATTACTACTACTGTAATTACTAGACTATGGTTAGAAATTGCTGTATGTTATACACAGTCAGGACAAAATCCTTAAAGAAAACCAGGAATGTTTATCTTCACACAGGAAATGAAACATAAAAATATTCCATTTCACAGATAGTACAAAGGCTGTACAGTTACTATGTGACAGCATTTCTCTGTATGCATATTGTGAGCTTATCCAGAAAATACGGTATTATCATCATTAATAGATACGTACCAAATAGTAATATCTCATAAAGGGTGAGGGGTTTCGTAATAAAAATAAAAAATAAATAAAAATAATAAATAACTGAATACTTAATACTGTAAAACTGGTGATATTATCATGTGTGTGGGTCCATCAGTTCTGAGTTCATTATGATACACACACTGCCTTCAAAAATACTTTTTGTTTGTTTTTCAGGGAAAGTCTTGCTTATTTCAGCAACACAGTGCCATATCCCAGCCTGCATGTACTCCAGTAGCATGTTAGTAATAGACCAGGTGCTAAACTGGTCTCTGTGTAGTCCATGCCTTTTACCAAAGAAAGAGTGATGAGCTATCTACACTTAAAGCAACAGCAGCTGAGCACCTCACGTCCCAGACTGTCAGCATTGCTCTGTTCCAGCTTTTTTAAAAGTCTTATTGGTGTGAAATTTAAAAATAAAGATTCAACAAGTGACAGAAAAAAAATCCATGTCAATATTTCACAGGTTGTCGTGTTTTATGAAGTTAATTATTCTACATCTGGTTTTGATGCTGTTTGGAACAATTAAAGAATTTAAAAAAAAAGACCCTCCACAGCTACAAGTAATGCTAACCACCCACAAGGAAACTTGATTATTTATACTGTAAATGTCTACTTGTGGATAACACCGTCACAAACTCCACAAAGGGCCACATTTCAGACACTATCAAAGGGCAGAAGAACCACAGTCAGCTGTGTGTGTTTTCTTTCCTCATTTTCTAATTTGTTTATTTTAGTCATTCTGAGAAGCTGCTCCTCAACCAAATTCCATTCCTGCCATGTAGATATGTTTATCATAAACTGTGTATACTCTTTACTGTTCACTCAGCTACTCACAGTCACTGAGTACTGATGACTTCCATACTCCATGGTTATGACTGTTTTTTTTTTAATATCATGGTCGGCGTTACCTAAATTACCTCTTAATGACCTTCATCTCGCTCCTCTGTCTTTGTCATGGCTATAGGTTGTGGCAGGGAAAGGAAGAACTCCACAGCGGTGAATTAAGTAGGTCAATTCTGGCCTCCAGCACCACCTTGCTTTGAAAACTGTGGATCACTTCAAATCGGTCTATGCATAAAACAAGTTTCTCGGTGGGCGTGGAAACCCCGATGCGATCAGTAAGCACTGGTTTGAGGCCCACCCACCTGCTGTGTGGGCTTCTCTGATTGGCGGTAAACGTTTGTGCTCTTCTCTGATTGGCCAAGAACATTGTCAGTAATCTCGCGGAGTAGAAGCCGGCACCTAGTCTTCTTGGATAGGACGTCATTCGGCTCCCTCACCTCGTCGCTGGCTGTGTCGTGGACTTTTAAACGTAATAAGGTAGGCGTCTTTAACGATGACTTAAATAGTGGTTAATGGCGACGTGCGGGGAAAAAAGGTACGCTCGGCTTCTGTCTGTTTTCACAGCTGTTTATGTTCTGCTGCAGGGATTAGCAGCCGTCTGTCAAAAATAAATAAATAAATAAAATTGGCGATAAAGTCGAACTAAAATGTGTGTTTGTATTAGCTTCGCAATGAAATACACTTTGTGTCGGGTGTTCATTCAGATGAAATTGTGCGGAGCTAAACCAAAGCGGCATAAAGTGCCCACCCAGGCCCTGATATCCTCATCCTCCTTCCTGGTTTCATGTTTCAGGCTGTTAATCGTCAGATGCGCTGCCTGTATAGCTCTGAGATCCTCGTATGAACCGACTCAACAGTCTCTTCCCTTAAAGAGAACTTTAGGCGATATTACAAAATGAAATCTTTACAGTTATGAAATAATCTATTGTGAAACACCACCAATAAGGGGCATATTAATGCAAACGTCAACTGCCAAGTTAATTTTTGCATCTTATCACAATATATCACAATAATAATAATGTGACTTTCTTTGGGGGGGGCTCACTTTTTTGCCTCACTTTGACAGTCTTTAAGACTTTAAGAAGATTATGGAGTTAATCAGATGGAGCAAACTAAATGCTGAGTCACAGCTGTGTAGTGCATGTTGTGAATGAATTCATTCATTCACCGCAAACCTTTTTTTTCTGTCTTGGGTATCAGCATCATCAATTTAAAAGATGCTTCAGTCACTTAAATAACCCTAAGTGTAAAAGCAGCTTATTTGTTTTTGCAGTAATCTCTCACTCTTTTCACTGTTGTTGTTGTTTTGTGACAGATGTCTCCAAAGATCAAGGCTGGCTCTGTTGTGGAGATGCAGGGAGATGAAATGACTCGCGTCATCTGGGAGCTCATTAAGGATAAACTCATCTTCCCCTACCTGGAGCTCGACCTGCATAGGTAAGCATGCCTCTGTGTGATGATCAGTGCACTCAGAGCACTTACAGCTAGCTGTGTTTAATACCGCTTTGTATACCTGACAGAATGGTGCACTGTGTGTAACTAAGTGCTCCCAGTAGGGACAGACTTAGTAAAATGGCGCTAAATACCTGGTATTTCTAGTTTTGCTTGATCTGTTCAAGATACTTCCCCCATCTAGACCTGACAAACTATCTTTCCCAAAGGTGTCTGATCAGGCTTTACACCAATCACTGATTAGTCGGTCTTCCCAAATATTTTACGGAAAATTTCACCAATTCAGTAGTGAGGGTTTTTTTTCCCATTATTTATAAAGTTTAAAATGTTTATATTAATGCTCTTTTTAATTTTTTGATGGGTCATATTGTTGATCAGAAATCTCCAAACAAAGTTACATAATTAGTAGTATACAGCCACCTGTGTCATCAGTTTCTTCATTTGACCTTCCTCTACTTATCTCTTCCATGGACTTCGCACAGACTCACGTTGTTTGCAGGACCTTTTATGTGAAGCACAAGTTGTTAACCGTCCACAGTACTGCAGTGGTTCACTATGCTGCGTTAAGATTCTAGAAGCACATAGTACAAAGATCCCAAAGAGTGTATCAGATTGTTGCAATAAATGGAGACAAAAGCAACATTGCAATCAAACACATAAGAACGACTCAGGACACTATTCTTGATTAACTGGATCTCTGCATATCTGCCTCTCTCCTCATCAGTCTCTCAGTGTCATATTCTTGTGGCTCGGCGTTTGGGTCAAGGGAGGAGGGAAGTAGGTAAAAGGTCAGGGCTGCTTTCACACAATGCCAACGGGTGTACAAGAAAGCACACAGGCTAGTAGCCAAAACACTGAGCTGGCTTTCAGGTGAAGTATACTCCCTCCTCTGTTTGTTGGAGTTGTGAGGTTCCTCAAGAGTAACAACTGGAGCAACCTATCCAGTTATGTTGGCAGAGGGCCAGCGGTTATTGCACAACTGATTGCTTGTTTCCTTTGTCTTCGTGTTTCTGGCTGTTTTCTCCTCGCTGAGCCCCTAACAGTGCAGCATTAGAGAGGAACAGGGTAAACACAGTGACAGTGCCCAGACGAAAATGGAGCAAGAGGTTGATAAAAGGTTTCCTTGTCAGTTCCTGGAGGAAAGAACGGAGAGCACAAAGCTCTGGCATCGGTTCAAATTTTTACGCAACTGGAAGCGAGCTCACATTCTCTTTCACCACTCATTCATGTCGTTCGTGTCCTTTGACACAGTTTCCACATCACAGCCAGTACATATTAACATTCTCCACCCTGCTAGATCATTGGTGTAGTGCACGGTTAGTGCTGTTAAGTCGTGTATTATGATGTTTAAATAATCAGCACATGTATTAAAGCAGAGAACATTTCCTTTTGGCATCCAGTGCCTCTGCTGCTGAGATCATCAGTGGTCTCCATGTCTGTCTTTCAATATTATATATTACATAAATATATTTATGTAAACATAATACATAAAAGGTTGAAGACATATTGGTCTAATGCCCAAAGCATTGTTTGCTCTCTGTACTAAAACTTAGATCTTTATATTGAAAGTTTGGGTACATTTCCTGAACATTATTAATCTATGTTTTAGCCGTTTCTCTGGCACCATTAATCCCAGTCTCTTAATCTCCTCCTGCAAAGCTACGACCTCGGTATGGAGAATCGAGATGCAACTGATGACCGGGTGACGATCGAAGCAGCGGAGGCGGTCCGCCGTTACAACGTGGGCATCAAGTGCGCCACCATCACACCAGATGAGAAGCGCGTGGAGGAGTTCAAGCTGAAGCAGATGTGGCGCTCACCCAACGGGACCATCCGTAACATCCTCGGGGGCACAGTGTTCAGGGAAGCCATCATATGTAAGAACATCCCCCGCCTGGTGTCCGGCTGGATCAAGCCCATTATCATCGGCAGGCATGCCCATGGAGACCAGGTACCTTAATGGTCACTCTTACTGAAAACTTTGAAGTATGCATGCTAAGGGGGGATATGAGATCTGTTATCTCTAACCAAGATCACTGATTATTTGGCGCATCTTATCTAAATTTATCACTGTTGCCAAAAAAAAACAAAAAAAAAACGCAGATGGCAATGAAGCATAGTCGAAGATTAACAATGCAAACTAGTGTGTGACTTAAAGGGGCCTACTTCCATCTTTTATGGTAAAACGGCAAAAATTGTGTTAGTTTCATATCATGTGTATTGTGGTGTCAAAAGGATTTGGAGGAAATTGCTCAAGTCCTGGGTCTGGGAAGGTAAGATGAGACAAATTAACATTTGTAAAGGTAAGAAGGCAGGGAGGTGATGATGAAAGAAAGCTGTGATCAGATCAAAGAGTCTAGCATGTGGTAGAAAGGTGCCTGCTGACATCACATTTATCTGCAAAGTCGCATGTTGATTTGATGCCTTGAAGCAGGATGTGGATTCTACACCAAAGAACAAAGAGTAGTGAGTCTGTCTGCGTCTAGTTTTTGTGTGAAATAGTGTTACGGTTTATGTTTAATGGAATAAGAATTTGAAACTAAAACTTTATCTAAATTCTGTCACTTTATTTGTGTGTAGAGACATTGTAACCAACCCTCATGTTCTCCAACTAACCTGTTACCTGAAGCACTTTGAGGGATGCATCTAATTTCCAGCACATCTCTGTTGAGAAGCTGACTGCTCTTTCCCTCTGTCAGCTGACATCTGAGCTCAGGGGGAGTTGGCAGTTATATCAGACATTGTGGGGTTGTCAGGAGAGACTTGGTCAATATTAGGTTTCATCAGCTGTCCTTTGGACCACAGTGTACCACCTTAACAGCCCAGTGGTGTGACAGAAATAAATCACAGGTTGGGTCACAGTGCTGTGCCAAAGTCAACAGTTCTACTTCCAGGAGAAGTGTCAGGCGTCTGCTGGGTTGCATAATATAACATGCATGCTGTATACTCTTTACTGTATGCCGCTTACAACTGTTTCATTTGTATTTAAACTTTGGCACCATTATGGAGATCAAGCTGAGTAGCTTCAAAGAGCATTGGTGCTTTCTAGTGGTGACCCCATTTCTTACTCACTGTTCTCCCCGCAGTACAAAGCCACAGACTTTGTGGTGCCTGGGCCTGGGAAGGTGGAGATGATCTACACACCCACAGATGGAGAGCCTGTCAAATATGTTGTCCATGAGTTTGAGGGTGAGTAGGAAGCCTGTCTACGCTTGCGTCGGAGAGCAACTCAGGGTTAAGTATCTTGCCCAAGGATACATTGGCACGCAGGCTGGAGCAGCCAGGAATCGAACCGCCGACCTTCCAATCAGTGGGTGACCTGCTCTACCTCCTGAGCTACAGCCCTTGACTATAAATGAAGTTTGGCTTGAGTGGCAGTAAAGTCGTGGCTAGCATCAGAGACAAACATGTTCCAGGTGTGCAAATATAGATACATTAGTTTGTAAAAGTTGTCAGATATAATGTGCAAATATAGGTGATAGGTTCAGATCATTTTATAGAAACAAGGAACAAACGCACAACTCTTTATTTTACTTGCAAAGGAAGCCGTCCTCTGCGTCCCTCAGGGCGCACAGGAGGGATATTCGCCGAGCTGCTGCCCCCCGCAGCCTTTATACCAACATGCATACAATAAAAGTCACATGGCTGTAAAGGTTTCCAGTTACAACATACAGTCAGCAGTATTTTCCCAGTTTACCATATGTGAATGTGAGTTTACGTAACTTACATGTGTGCGCTTTCATGTGCCGACTTCATTTGCATATGTGTGTGAGGCGTGTGTAGGTGTCCTTTGTTGTAACTATGAGGAGGAATTTCTGTGTGTGTGTGTGTGTTCAGGCACAGGTGGTGTGGCCTTGGGAATGTACAACACGGATAAGTCCATCAGGGACTTTGCTCACAGCTCTTTCCAGGTTGCTCTGTCCAAAGGCTGGGCTCTCTACCTCAGCACCAAGAACACCATCCTGAAGAAGTACGACGGCCGCTTCAAAGACATCTTCCAAGAGATCTACGAGAAGTAAAGGCAACACACGCAAAGAGTTATGCCCCCATTCTTGTAGCAGACAGAGCAGATCTTAAAGGTGTTGCTCACCTTCGTGTGTGTGTTTTCCAGGGAATATCGTGCTCAGTTTGAGGCCAAGGGCATCTGGTATGAACACCGTCTCATAGACGACATGGTGGCCCAGGCCATGAAATCTGAGGGAGGCTTCATTTGGGCCTGCAAAAATTATGATGGAGATGTACAGTCTGACTCTGTGGCACAAGGTTGGTTTAAAAAAAAAAAAAAAAAAAAATCCATCAGACATTATGTGAAAACCTATGCTGAAACTTAACAAATAACCAAACCCCCCAAAACTGCTCTGTAGATATTAGTTGATATAGTTGATATTAAAGATGTTAATGTGTTTTTGTGTGTCCCTGTGTTTTAGGCTACGGCTCCCTGGGTATGATGACCAGTGTGCTTGTTTGTCCTGATGGGCGCACAGTAGAGTCAGAGGCAGCCCATGGCACAGTGACTCGCCATTACAGACAACACCAGCAGGGAAAAGAAACCTCCACCAACCCCATTGGTAGGCCCTGTTTCTGGTAATGTTATCTTATGTGATGTTCTCTCTAAGGATCAATTGTCTGAAGCTTGCCCTGTCTCTGTGTGTCTGTTTGCTACAGCCTCCATCTTTGCGTGGACACGGGGCCTGCTTCACCGGGCAAAGCTTGACGACAATACAGAGCTCCGAGTATTCTCCGAGGCCCTGGAGGCTGTTTGCATCGAGACCATCGAGGCTGGTTTCATGACCAAAGATTTGGCTATTTGCATCAAAGGCCTTCCAAAGTTAGTCATACACACTGTTCATTGTGCACATTCACTGTATAGCTGTAGCGATGGAGTTAAATTAGGGATGTCCCAATCAAGTTTTGTCCTGGTGTCCAGCTTCTTAAATATTTTAGCTAATAGAACAGGAACGATGCAGACAAATACTCACATTCAAAGAGCCCGCCTGTGGTACAGACAGGCAGTGCACTGTAACACCAGTATATGTTCACATAAGCCCCGATAGCAGCTCAGTACATCTGTAATATTAACATTCTTTGCTTTGTCTTGGAAACAGTTGCCACATTTATGCATATGAGAAATGGGTCTCAAATTACTGCCGATGGGATAATCACAGCTTTTACGTTTGTCAAAATTAGTCATAGTCAGTTATCTCTGGAACTTTGTAATATTTTGATACTTACAAGCATCTGTTTTCTAATCTTCTCTCCCGTTTGCAGCGTAACACGTGCCGACTACTTGAACACCTTTGAGTTCCTCGACAAGTTGGCAGAGAACCTGAAGATCAAGCTGGCGAGCCAGCCCAAGCTGTGATTTCATCTCCCAGCCTTTCAGCATTCTAACACAGACACACATGCATTCAAACACATCCTCGTGCACACAGAGACACCTACGCAGTTACTGGAATTGTGGAGCCCCCTCCCCACCACCAACACCACCACCACCACCATGCTACACAAGAAAGGGAAGAGTGCGATCAGAACTCCAGGATTGAATCAATGTCGGTCATTAGCCAGAGGGGGGCAGTCAAGAATGGTGCCTTGTCCACAACGAAGGCTTCTGATCACAACCCTACATTGCTGCAAGACACAACCAAACTCGTGACAGTGAAAACACATGACACACACACACAAACAGTCTCCAGGACTGACACTGGGCCATGACCTGATGGCTCAGTGCTCTTGTTTACCCTGATTGCACTCAGTCCCATGAAGTGAGTTGTCAGTATCTGTTGGTAATCTGTGCCACACAGGGGGACACTATTGGTCTGAAGGAGCCTCTGGACCTTCACTGCCTTATTCGTTTTGTGTCAAAGTCATCTGTTAATTCTGATCATCTCTTTCACCTTGTAATCTTTTAACGATACCTCAGGCAACAGTATGATATAGTGCCAGAAGAGCAGAGCACTTTCAGCCTGTATGTCACTAATGAAAGCTCCCTGCACTGCAGCAGAGGGGCCATGCATTCCATGAAATTGTACACTAAATGTACTAAAATGCACAGTATGGTATTAAAGTACAGTACTTTTAGTTTCTGAATGCTTTATTGTCATAGTTTATGAGCTGCATTTGTTTTTCTTTCCCGTGTGTGTGTGTGTGTGAGTGTGCACGCCTGCACGCCTCCATCAAGACCCAGTGTTTTAGATCACATCCGTCCAAAAATAGAAAACAATAAGACTGCAAGTTTGTTGTTAGCATTACACTTGTTCATTCCAGATATGATAAAATAAACGAGTTTTTCATTGAGTTTTGTTTTTTTTAAGTTATGAAAACAGGAGCACAATATTGAAAAATGATGGTGCAGTGTGCATTACCCCATAGATTCACAGTCTATACTGACAAACTGCTGCACTGATGCATCAAATGGTGCAAAGAAAACAATATACTGTAGTATCATATGAAAGGTGGTGATCACTGATCATTATCTCAAACAAAATGTTTTTCATATTTGAACATGTGCAAGTTACACAGACCAGGCAATAAATAACTTTCATTTAAACTGAAGAATATTTTAATGGCAACCCGAGTTTGTGCATTTCTGCAGTGATGTATTTGGTTGCGTGTGTGCAGCTGCACCAAGACATCCTGGCATAACAGAAACAGAAACGACACCAGGAACAACATATACCTGATTGGCACCAGGAATAGTGAGGATTGTTGGCAGCTGCTTATCTTTAACAAATATCAAATAATAAATAACTGAGCATAGCCTCGTGGGTGCGATTGCTCAGAGCAGTGAACATGGAGGGGTGTCTTGAATGTTCAGTTTCATGTGTAGTCCTCGATTTGCTGCATAAAACAATGACCTGAGACAGAACAGCTCGCGTTCAGTAAAGTTGAATCAGCCCAAAGCCTGCTGCTGGGTTAACCTTGGGTTTCCTCTATTAAGTAGGTGGTACCCTTACTTAGTCTGGAGTACACTTAATCTGGATGGCATTACCTTGGCCTCCAGTAACACTGTGCCGAATCTTGGAGTCATTTTTGACCAGGATGTGTCTGACTGCTTTCCTGTCGAAGAAAGCTTTGGAAGATTTAAGTTACTTCTTCTTTTTTTTCTTTTTACTGTGTTCATACTTTACTCTGTGTTTAATCATTCTCTGTGTCTCTTCCACAGCATGTTTTTTCTGTCCTCTCTCTCTCCCCTCAGCCCCAACCGGTCGCGGCAGATGACTGCCCCTCCCTGAGCCTGGTTCTGCTGGAGGTTTCTTCCTGTTAAAAGGGAGTTTTTCCTTCCCACCATCGCCAAGTGCTTGCTCATAGGGGGTCATTTGACTGTTGGGTTTTTCTCTGCAGTATTGTTGGGTCTTTACCTTTACCTTACAATACAAAGCGCCTTGAGGCGACTGTTTGTTGTGAATTGGCGCTGTATAAAGAAAATTGAATTGAATTAACAACACATGCACATTTTG
>VUQJ01027226.1:0-12877 GCA_015108635.1 Andinoacara biseriatus
AAAAATAATCCCATAAAAAAAAAAAAAAAAAAAAAAAAAAAAAAAAAAAAAGGCAAAAAAAAAAAAAAAAGTACAAGAAATACAGGAAGTACAAAAATAGCACAAAGTTAAGTGCAAACTGAAAAACATCCCAAACGTTAAGTGTAAACATTTCCAACCTGCTACATGTTATGAGGCCGTGTAACCTCAAACGCAGCCGATTGTTCTTGTGTCCTTTGAAATATTTTATGTACCAATGCATTGCGTCCTGGAGATGAACATCTCATGCCAAAGTAAACTATCAAAGTGGACGACGGCAGGTGCATGCTGCTGAGCGCCTATCGAGACTGAGGCACCTCAGATCGGTGGGCTCTTGAGACGGGCATTAAGCTGCAGCTTGGAGATACAGTTAGCACACAACATACAAAAGATGCATAAACACAGGACAGGTTGGCTTTAAAGGCTTTTTTCCCCGCTCAGGTCCAGTTGGGCTCAGGAGACCTCAATAAGCTAAAGAGTGATATGCATAAATGGCACGTTACAGACATGCTGTGAGACAAAAGCCGTCACCATCTGTCATATACACCATCACCAGAGCAACACTGCGACATGACAGCCGATGAGAATACTGCAGTGGGAGTGCTGTTTTTGCAATGCACGTGAAGGGAGAATAGCATCAACACAGACAGTTGCAGAGGCATGAACACCCTGTTTTTTTTTTTTGTTTGTTTGTTTTTTTAAGGATAGGGAGACATGGAGTTTGGCAAAGTCAGACCAGGATGTGCCAAGAGTTCAGAGGCCTTTGGAGGCTCAAATGTCCATGTAATCGTCTTCCTCGTCAGACTCGCTCTCCAGAGACGACTCCTGGCTGGATGTCTCCTGCACCTCCAGCGCCGGCTGGCTCAGTGTGTCCTTTTTGACTGTGGCTGCAGACTGGGACGATAGGATGACGTTCTGTACAGGAGCAGACAGCAGGGGTCACTGTTGAGTGTTGGACTAGAGAGAGCTGTGTGCACGGTTCTGGCGCACATATTCAGAGTGCTTACCTTAAGTCTTTGTTTGGTTTCCTCTGAGATGCTGCCTTTGGGGGAGAGAAGCGTGGGCGTCGGAGGCGTTACTGTGATTTCTGGCGGGAACTTTGTAACGGTGGAAGGGATGAAAAGCTTTGGCATGTTGGGTGGGACTCGGGAGCGAATTCGACTGGGGTCTGGAAGCTTTGACTGGTCATTGCTGGCATACTGCTGCTGGTCTAAGAGAGAAAGCAAGAAAAGAAGCCACGGAAAGTCACTAAAGGTGCTGTTACATGCTTATTCTCTTCAATTCTCATTTTGTTTTCGCGGCCTCTTCCGGTGACACGTTTGATTCTAAAGTAATGACCTGGGCAAGGTTGTGTGCTACATGTGGCAGTTTCCTCCTGAAACCAGCCTGCTGTTGAGTCCTGCCCCTGCTGGGATACAGTGGCGAGTTTCATCTGCTGACAAAGGTGTGTCTCCTGCTGTCGATACAAGAGTCCCTCTGCAGGCTCCTCCCGCTCCTCTGTGGGCAACAAACACATGCTGGTGATCAATTCAGACCTAACCAAAGCAAACAAATTTGTAAAAAAAATAAATAAATAAAAAAGGAAATTTTATATTAGCTTTTATAGCAAATAAACTGTGATTAAGTTTAGTGACAAGAAACCTTTTGAACCCCAGAACTTGGAAACAGGAACTCAAGCTTTCTCAATACTTTTGATTCAAATTCAAGTTGTGTTTGCATGTCATCTCACTCCCTCACCGTGTTAGAGGCTGCATACACAGAAATATGTTTTTGACTGGAGGTCTAACAAAAGTCATCAGGAGCACCAGCAAACAACTGTTTATTTATAGGCTGCAGAGGGGAGCGAATGGGGGAGTATTTTGTAGTAAATCTTATATTTAGCATTTATTATCAGACAACTGATAATACCCAACTAGTTTTCTTGTGATTGTGACCTTAAAGCCTCATTCATTAGACAAGCCTGTGCAATGATTGCAGAAGAACTAACCACAAAAAAATCCCCCTGCAGCTCAGACAGACACAAATATGAAAACAAAAATTATCTAATACATTTTCAGACTTCACCCGTAATGTTGCCTAGGAAACCATTATATAATACACATCAGTGCAGTGCTGCTTCATACCAACCCGTGTGTCATTGCACGCACACGCAAACACACTTTTGCATGCATTTTCACACACTTCAAAAGGTCATCTAAGTTTAGGAAATGGAAATGAAGCCATACAACTTGATAATATGCACCTACTGTTTATGCCTTCAGTAAACTGGATTAAACACCATTAAGACAAATTTGCAATTTCAGGACAATTTGTAATTCTTACATGACTACTAATGCATCCGCATGGAATTCTGTTTAGGTGTAAAGGTGATGAAACAGACTCTAAAACCAAAATTGAGTTGAAAAAACAAAAACAAAAACAAAAAAGAAGAAGAGGTGCTGCCATTCTGGGCAGGTATGGTGGGGAAGGAGAGCTCTCTCTTTAACAGGAAGGCACCTCCTGTAGAAGCAGGTTCAGGGTGGGGCACTCATCTGCTGACTGGTTGGACAACGACGGCATGGAATATTTAGTAAAAGGTCACACGTGAGCGAGAGCCGTGACGCTCAAAGAAGAATCTTGATCTGAAGTCTGTGTTGGTGGGAGAAATATAACATTTTAAAATCTTACTCTGGGACAGAGCCAGCAAACCTTTTAAGCTTTGACTGGTATTATTATGCATTATGTCCACGTGACGGCTGAAATAAAAGTTTTCTAGTTGCCACAAAGAGACTTCAAAGTGTACAAACTTGTAGTTTGTGACTCTGAATGTCAAAGTAATAAGAAAAACAATTTAAAGCTTCATAAAACAACAAAATTGTCTCCAAATGTTTTCAAATGATTCTTCAGACTAAACAATGACAAATCTACTAACCAGAAAGGAGTGGTTAACACATTAAGACAGGCACACTATCAAATTTGCATACTGCAGATTTAAGGTTTCAGTCTCTAAAATATCAGTTCTACTCATCCTAAAAACACGGGGAAAGAATGACATGTTTCGATATCAACTATGAGATGAGCTGAATATTCTTCATGAGATCTGATGATTAAGCCAAAACCTTCTAGAAGCTCATGCAGGCAGACAGAGTCACAATCTGGAGGATGTGAATTTCTAAAACTCTTCTTGGTGGACTGACAAAAATGCAAAAGTCTCCCAGAGTTCGGTCTTATGTAACAGAGCTGCTGAAAGCCATGCGCGCCCCCTGCTGGCCACATGGGAGGCTCACTACAAACCGGAGCTCCACTAAGACAGCAGAATTTTAAAAACAAAAAAAAACAAAAAAAAAAACAACAATTCTTTTTCTATAATCACTGCAGAGTCAGAGGATGTAGCAATATTTGACAACAGCTGCAAACAACCATACAGGGGTGAGATGTGTGTGGGAGGAGCCCACAGTACCTGTCTGTGGCAGGAAGGCCATGGCTGCAGCGGAGTGGCTGGCTCCTCTTCTGTGCTGTGGCTGATCGTGGAAGCCTGAGGTCTGAGGTCTGGGCAGCTTGTTCAGGGGCTCATACACCACCTTGGCTTGGCTGTCCTGGGTGGACAGAGGGTGGCAGGTGGAGTGGCTGAGCAGGACGGGGGTCGGCAGGGAAGCGGGGAAGAAAAGGTCCCGGTGCTCCTTGGTGTACTTAGGTGTGGTCGGGGCATCGCTTGCAGCCTGGTGAAGAGAGAAAGAGAGCAGCGTTCATGAGGAAGTGTGACTGACCTTGGCTAACCACCCCCATGCTCCGGCAGACTTCTGAGTACTGTACATCCTCTTCTCTTGAGACAGATCTGCTGCGAGACTCAAGAGAAACAGAGTCGATGTCACGGCACTTTTCTGCAGTGCTAGTTTTGCCTCTTTCATATAAGAAGCAATGAATCTTTTACAGAGCCGCGGTGCCGTTCCTCGGGCGGTTCACAGGTTTACAGCACTTGCCCGCTGGACTGCGTGTGGGGTTCTGGTGAGGAGCTCGGCTCTGAGCCACTTTGGTGGATGTCCTTTTGAGGACCACTTATAAATCACAAGAGCTGCACAAACAACCTGTGACAACAGCCGCCCTGCTCCCACAGCCGCTGTCATGGCAACACAGAGGAGCACAGTTAAAAGGAATAATACACCTTCTCCTCTAGTTTTTAGATACAAATGGATAAAAAGTTGGATGGGGGGGAAAGCCTTTCTAAGCAGGATACCAAGATACACAAGATACTCAGCCTCGTGTACGAACGGATCCAAAATGTAAGAAATTCAGGAAATAATTAATTTTATATTCACTAGAAGGCTATGCAGAACTGTACCACATTAATTATGCAGGCATGAAAAAGGCAAATTTGACTTTGCAAAAGAATCTCTCTGTCAGAGCTAAAGTGCATCTATTACAGCTCTGGTAAGACATCCAGGGTCATAGTATATATGCATGGTCATGACAAGAAGGCATTGACAGATGTAGTATTTTAGCTCAAGAAAATTTAGCAGTAACAGAGCTCTCGTACCACATCTCCCTGACTGTCTGCAGGGAGATAAAGTCAAATTGTGCTCTGATTCATAGCTGCGTGAGATGAAGCTCCCCATGGGATTCACACAGCAGAGAACAGGCAAATTAAACAAACAGAGTAGTCTTCCTAAAGGCTGGAGAGAAAAAGAACCTCCAGCCCAATGCAGAGCAGCACAGGAGCTTCATGCAAGCAGCAGCAGCAGCTCTGGAGCCAGCTTTGATGATTCATAGCTTATGAATTAAACATCCCCAATAGAGACACCAACAAGTCAGCTGGCCTGTGCGCTTTAGAAAAACATTAGATTGCAGCACATAGCATGAAGCCAGTTTTCGAGGTTGAGTGTTGCTGTGTGGTCGAGGTCCAACAGTGAACTGCAAGACCGGTCTCTGCCATCACAGATCGAGCTTTCAATCAGATTAGAGCCTCCCCCAAAAATGAAGTGAAACAAACAAAATATATTTACTGAAGCCAAACCTTAATATCCTTCCAAGTGTTCTCAAATGCAGGAGCGTTTAATAAAAATGCCTCCATTAAGTCTCAAGCATGCACTGGGTGACAGCAAAATGTACGCTCTTCTCCTGATATGGCAGGAGAACAGTGAAAACAAAACAGGGGACACCACAGCTGATTCTGCAGCTCAGCACTACGGACCTCTCTCTCCCTCTTTGTGGGGGCTTGAAGGAAATGTGTGAATCTGAGAGCAGCAGAGGAAAAAAAAAAAAAGTTCATTTCCTCGAGCTACGATCTACATTACCCACCGCATACAAATGTAAGCAAATATAAACCATGGCAGGAGATGGTGCCACAGTAATTACACATGAACAGCAGTTCGATAACACTGCAGGATGAGCTTTGATGCAGAAGCACCCTTTCTTTTCACATCCTGGGCATTCAAGCATATGCGGGCCAACCATCATAATAATTCAGTGTTTCTCCAGGCTCACAATGGGCCTTCGGGCAGATTACTGAAAGAAAAAATCCTGAGAAGGTGGTTAAAAAAAAAAGAAAAAAAGAATAAAATAAAAAATTTACAATGCTCGTTACTTTGGCTCCGGCAGTCAGGCAGCATGAAACCATGAATTCATGTGTGAGCTGTTAAGAATTAATCATTCAATGCAAATGATCATAATAAAATAAAGACTGCTCAGATTTAAATCATTTTTGGGTTTTGATGCATCTGAAATTAAGGCGGCTGCAACCTTAATAATTGGATTATTTAGACATTTCAATTTTTTGACATTTAGATTGTTTTTAATGTTAAAAGTGTTAATGTTAAAGTTACCATTCTGGTTACAATTTAAAGTGAAATAATGTGAGATGCCATATTTAAAAACAGCTGGTATAGTCTCAGAGCATATAATGTGATACATGGACAAAGTTTCAAGTAATGTCAGTTTATAGGTTAAAAGCTCAGACTTCAGACTGCTCTAAACACTTGGTTCGAGATTTTTCTACTCCTACAACTGAATATCTGAGGCACACTGTTTATGAGGCGCAGCAAATCAGAATTAAGTTGGCTTAAAAGGAGAGTGCAGTTCCAGAGAGCTGGTGAACTGAGGGGCTGCACCAAGGCCCAGTATAAGTTAAATAAGCATAACACTGAACAGTGAATCATGCAAAACTACTTAAGAGTCCAAGGAGTTCATGCTCATTCCCAACTCCATACTTGGAGTTGGGAATGAGCACAATCGGCCCCTTTAAGGTAAAGAATTAAAAAGAAGCTAAATAATAAAAAAGTGAAGTAATATACATATAAATAAAAACAAAAATCGAATTTAAAAGTGGCTACACAACTGCTGTCTTGTAGCTCTCTGCCATTATCTGTATGTCAAGCGTCGCGTGGAAAACAGACGCACGAATGACAAGACCGGAATGAACAAAGGCAACAAACAAAAGGAATCATGCAGAAAATGAGATGGTGTGATCGCGGGGCTGGGAAAGAGAGATTTATTTTGCTTACAACTGGTACACATGAGCCTGAAGTTCAGGGAACATCACCGTGACAACAGGATGTGGGCAGAGAGACCCTTGATGACTGTGTGGGCAGGAGGAGGGATGAGAGGAAGGGGGGGGGGGGCACACACTGATCCAGAATGAGGCAGAGTAAGTAAGGATTCGATGAGGAATGTGTGTACTGGAGACAGAAATGAGATAACATGCTTACATACTAGCTGATTGTCCAAGATTACACACACACGGACACACACTAAGTATTTGATTTCTATCACTTTACCTTAAAAAAAAAATATCATATGCATTTTGTCTGCGGGAAAAACAACCTGCATATCAGTGTCACGCTGAAAACGATGACAAGTTTGGCAACGACTGAGTGAGGCTGAAGGGACAACAGGGAGCATTCACACCACGCTTTGGGCTATATTTAGCACTGGCAGGCAGGAGCAGGTTAGACTTGAAGTCTGGGAATTACCAAGTTAGTCATCACTTTCGCACATTTTACTACACACACTCCATGCTTAGCCCTATACATAACACAGAACATATATTATAAAAAAGGTGCCATTATCATCTAAACTACAGACATGTAAAATTAGCTTTAAACCTACTGGGTGTGGCTGATGGGTGGGGTGTACAGCACAGGTTTATCTACATCTAAAATGAGCTATTTAATCCCGAGTTTAGTGCTAGATGATTGCAGTTTATCAGAAATTATACATTTGGATAAGCATTTTTTTGGTGTCCTGTTTTAATTATTTTTTTTTTTGACATAATACCGTTAAATAAATTTTTTACTATGCAATGCACAACGCACGATAATTGTATTTATTTATTTTTTGCCTCATCTTAGATAATGAAGGAATAGAGCAATATTTAGTGCACTGTACTTAAATGTGTGCTATGCTGCAAGGTGAGGGAAGATGTAGAGGTGTGGGTGTAGCGGAAAGGTGGCAGATGAACATGCTGAGTTACAAAAGGTTTACCTGTCTTTGGGCAGAAGTGGCCAACTGTATCTGACAGAACTTCACAGCTTGGTCCAGAGCTACATCCTCATCAACCTGAGAGAAAAGGCAGAACAGGGACTTTAGGGCAGAACAACACGGTTTATCTACAGATAATCACATTCCACAATGTCAACTTATTCCCGCACATTTCCGGGCTGTATAATCACTGAAGCAATGATTTTACAACCACAACTCTATCATATTTCTGAAGTGACCTGTCTTGAGAAATATACTGTGTTAATTAATCCTTATTCACCAATGCCAAACCAACAACAACATAATCTGATTCTGAGCCAGCACAATTTTTTTTCCCTCCGCTTTCTCATCTGATCATTAGCACAAGTAAAGAAAGCGTAGTTCAGTTGGTGGCTGTGTGGGAGTTGGCGAGCTTAGCTAGAGAAGAACACTGCACACTTAAAGCTGGAGTAGGCAGTCAGGTTTCGGCATCTTTGGGCAAAAAAAATAAAAAATAAATAAATAGATAACTTTTCAGCATACTGTAATTCAAGTAGACTAGAACTAGAATCTCATATTGATTGTTTTCAGCCTTTAGAAAATGAAGGGGGGGGGGGGGCATGAACAGACTGCAGACCTAGAGGGGCGCACTGCATGAGCAGGGCTTTATTTTTCTCTCCCACATTTTTGTCCATGGCAGCGTTAACAGCTGTGTGAGCATGATTACAGCGACGCTCCCTCCAGGGGCCTGTTTACAGCAGTTCAGGGACCCCCAAAGGGAGGGAATTTACAGCATCCTTAACCGAGTTTTCAAATTGCTAATTGCAGAAACAGACTGAGTCAAGCTTCAGCGCATTGCAGTGGACAGCCCTCTGCTTTCATGTCAAACCCTTTACTGGTAAGGCCCTCCCCACATATGCACACGCGTGTACACAAGCTTTCTTACCTGTGAGAACTTCTCAAAATCCCATCATGCATTATATTAAAAAGAGGGAAATTTCAACAGATAATCTAAAACAAAACTCTTAATATTCTGTAGACTGCCTTTACACACAGGTCGATGTCATTAATGCAAAAGAAAAAAAAAGGAAAGAAAAATCTAATTGACTGACTCGGTCTCAGGCTGGAGACAGAGGAGGTTAAGTGAGAGTCTGGAGGATCAACATTGCTTTCCAGAGATGGAGGAACTGCAACTGCATCATTAACAGACAGTGTTTGCAAACAACTGTGAGCTGTCATTCGAACAAATTCAACACAATGTTCGCATGATGATGCATATTTGAGGATCTTTTTAGGCAATACTGAGCAGCCTTTATTCTCTACTCGACAAGCTGAAACACTTTGATGGCAGGAAATGCTCAGCCGACATGTACATGTAGTGGGTCTTTGTTTCAACACCTCAGCAGTGAGGTTACAGAAAGAAAACCTGTCTGATTGTAACATGCAGCTCTGCTGCATATAAAAAAGTATGAAAATATTGAAAGGTGCACATTGAAAGTACAACCATGTGCAGCTGTGTTTTCCAGCAACCAAAAACACACACAAACCAAAAAGGAAAAAACAAAAAGAAAAAAAGAACACAGCATCTGCAGTTTGTGCAAGTAGGTCCACAATTAGAAGATGGCTTTGGAAAATGTCCAGGCTTATTAATTGCATCATTTGGTGACAGGAAACATGTTGTGCCTGGTTCTGGTTTTTAGGCAAGGTTCTGAGAAAATATTCTCCTTGCTGTGTCTTAAAGCGCACAGGAAAAAGGATCTTAGCTGCAACTGAAGCACCACAAAAATAAAATCTTTCAATTTTCTTGCTCTTTTCAAAGTTTACAAAGAGCAGGCCTTTATCTACTTCTAATATGAACTACAGGCTATTATAAGAATCTTAAGAATCTTAACATAACACATTAAAAGAAGCCCTATTGTTCTTGTTAATATCCCACAGAGTTCTGTTTCTGTGTATACACTGTGTCACGGAACACAGTGTATAACAAGTCTTTTACGATTAAAATATACTTTGAGGGCAAAAACCAGCTGAAGTTGACACAAGGAAAGAATTCTGACTTTCTGTGCTGTACTTGATTTCAATATGAGAACTTAGAGTCCAATTACAGGAATTCATGAAGTGATAAATGTCACCAGTGTATCTGAAATCTTTAAATCAGCAGTGACTGAGCCGCTGGGGTTTCTTTGATGATGTTTAAAAATGCTCATTCATCTTTAAAAATATCAACAAACTACATTTAGAGGCAATCTGTTTCAGAAATAACAGCAAAAACTGCAGCGACACAGAGGTTGAATCTGGGTTACAGAATAAAAACAACCGCACCTTGAGCTGTATTTGCTGCAGAGCTTGAAAACTGAAAGTGGGAAAGTCCCTGTTCTTCGGTGGGAGTACTGTTACTAATTCAGTTAGAAAAGGGGATTCCCGAGTTTAAATTATTTTAGGAGGGTTCTTATTAAGAAAGTATGACTTTGCAAAATAACAGAAAATTATGACAGTTCAGTTACTGGCAACAATAATGTTACCTCTATGTGCACAGTGGAGACATTGGTATGGCTTACCTGTTTAATGAGCATGTAAGTCTCTGACATGATCTTTTCAACGCGTCCCAGGTCGTAGGTCATGACTTTCTGGCCTTGCTGCCACACTCTGTAGGCATCAAGCAGAAGGGTTTTTCCAGACTCAACATCCTCTAGAAGTTTCCTTTTCCTGTTTGGCTTTCGTAGTAACCCCTGATCAGTCCCGCTTGCTGCCATAGTCACTTTGGGTGCTGAGGCTTGCAGCTGCTGCTGTCTGGAACTGATGCTTAGCTCCTCCAGAGATAGCTCTGGTGTCCGGCTGATGTCAGTCACTTTCTGCTTAGGCTCAATGCCACTCACTGAGGTCTCAGCCTCTGTTTGGGTGCCCTGAGAATCTGTGGTGTTAGAGGGTTTTCTAAAGTGGCCAGTGTCCAGCTCCATGGGTTCCTCCGGCCCTGCTTTATACCCCTCATTCCCAGCAGTCTCTGCCTTCCCAGAGTAGCCCTCCTGAATCTTACTCCCTTTATCTATTGATATTGGTGGTGCTGGGATGAGTTGTGTCTGGGAGGCTTCCCTCGGACCTGTATCTGTAGCACAGGTGCCCTCTGTGAGTCCAGGCTTCTTAGGCACTGTATGTTTGCTGTCATCTGAACTGGGCTTGCTGGATGTGTCTGTTGTGGTCATCTCCCCCATGGAGGGCGCAGGCGCTTTCTGAAGCTGCTCAGACACCTAAAAAAAAACAGAACCTGTCAAAACATGAAGTGGGTGCATTCCAGATGTGTAAAACACCAAGCGGCTGCTCTCAGCTGTACATTTATACAGTGAGCTGTAGTATTCTTACCCCAGTGAGACTGTTCAGATTGTCCTCCAGGACTTTTACAGTTAGGAAAAATGCTCTCTTGGCCAAAACCTGGCGATCAACATCCCGTAAATACTTCCTACAGGTGAAAGGAATGGAGATGTCATGGGACAAATACACAACACATGACAGAATTACCATACAAATACACAACACACTGTCACACAAAGGTGGCGCTTACTTTCCCTGGTCAGGGGTTCTCTGCAGCATGAAAGAGACTTTCAGCAGAGTATCGTGATCCTTAAGCTGAGACAGCACCTCCAGCAAGAGGACAATGGATCGGTTCATATGAGATGCAAAACTTCCTGGGCGATCAATCTCATCTACTGGAATACGCCAGATGCCCTGGAGACGACAAGGAGAACATAAAGGAGAACCCAGAGTTAAATTTTAACATTTTACTCATCATTGCTACTACAAGTTGGAGTAGGAATAGTAGTTAGAGGAGACTGTATTTGCCCAAGAGTAAAATTTTAATTTCCCAAGTAAGTCAAATGATCTCCAGGAGATCAACTGGAAGTAACTGGTCATAGAAGTATAACTCTTCTTCCCTTTGAGCATAAAATTGGAGAATATTAATATATTGGGTACGTTGCTTTGTGCAGTTTTGGTTTATTGAATGTCCATGTGTGTCAGCTTTACTTTATTCTTTTAAATGTTCAAAACAAATATAACTAACTATTAAATTCAGAAAATTGGGGTTTTATAAATACTGTCTGCTGCTATTCTAAGTTCTCAAAGGTGCGTGTATGACAAAATGGAAATAAGAGGGAGATGTGGAAAAACTAAAAGGAAAGAAGGTGGTGGAGAAAGGGAGAGAAATTAATGTGAGTGAAACACGTGACTTTCAAAGAAGAAAGCCCTAACGAGGGGATGGAAAGGCTGCAGGAGAGATCAAGCGGTCTAGCTCGCCTTGTAGGTGGTAGGAAGGTTGGGGGGGGGGCTTTCTCTCTGGGTACACATGATGGGCAGTCTCATTAGTGTTCAGTTCTGTCCAAGCAATGAAACAGACCAACAGACTAGCTGCCAACAAACAGTTGGTTTTTTTCCCCCCTTTTCTTTGCCTTCTTTTTTAAAATGGAGAAGTCCACCTTTTCAGCGAGCACATGTCCACTCAGCAGGTAAACCGAGGCGAGGATCTGCACTCTGAAGCTACTGATGCGAGTGCAGATGGTGGCCAAGGCAGCACACAGGCTTCAGTCAGAAAGCACGTGGCAAATAGTGCAGTCACAGACTCAGAAAATGTGTGTGTGTGTGTGAGCGGCAAACAAAGATGACCATATCAGGATGGAACAAAAACAAATGAGATGGCTCTATCAGCTGCTGGAGGCCTGGGGAGTATGGCGCTCCTAACAGACAGCTCCAGATTGTCAGATGACATTTTCAAATCCACTGGAGAGGAACAAATCAGGAAAGATAAACCTAGCAAAACAAAGCCCATGCTTGAAGATGGACTTACAGCATCTTGACCAAGAAAGTAAAAAGAAATACAAAACCTAATACCAGAAAACCCCCACACATTGTTTCTAACCCTTTCCTTTGAGAAAGGGAAAAAAAAAGAAGAAAAAAAGACTGTTTAAAAAAAAAACTTCAACGATGATAACTCAATTCAAAACCAGAGGTCAAGAAAGAAAGCCCAAGAATTTCCCCCCAATGCCTGTGTGAAGACAAGATTTATTGATGTCATGTGACAGGCAGGGCTCAGGAAGGTTTTAACCTTTCAATGCACAGATTATGAAAAGCCTCCAATATTTGTAAATGGACAAGAGTTGTTCTTCATCAGAGAACCATCCAGCCACAGTAAATCTGTTTAGGGGAAGCAGAGCCATGGCTTTACACAGATTATGCACAACATCTAAAGCAGATTTGTAAGACTTTAAATGCAATAATTTTAAGCATCTTTTTCCCCCTCCTTGCTGCTGTAGAAAATATGACCGCTGCTTGATATCTGGAGCTTAAGCACAAATGTGGGCAATGCTTCATGTAAGAATCGTTTGCTAGAAAAGCAACCTGATGTAGAAAGAAAAAAAAAAAAGCTCACTCACTCATTCAA
>VUQJ01027229.1:0-10209 GCA_015108635.1 Andinoacara biseriatus
TGAGCGAGTTGGGGGGGTGGGGTCCAGCTAACAGAAGGGGTGGGAAAAATGTGTGTCTGTGTGTGTGTGTGTGAAAGAGAACAAGAGACCAAAAAGGGAGGGCGAGGGGTGGCACAGACAAAAGGGGGGCTGGGGGGATTTTGCCTGATAAAATATGTGCCAATGTTTGTGTGAATGAAAGCAGTGACTATAGCTAAATTTCTGCTCCAACAAAAGCAGCTACAGTTGTGCACAGAGAGGAGAGGAGAGGAGAGGAGAAATGCTGTTAGTGTTTAGAAAAGGCTGAAAACATGAGGTGATTGTATTAGCACAGGGATAGTTTCCATTGGCATGTTCAGTGTCACAGCCAGACTGGGCGCAGAAGGCTGAGGGAGAGTAGGTTAAAGGACTATAAACCTATTAATATGCTTTAAGTAAAAGTCAAAAAATAGCAATAAATTATTTTAAAAGATAAGCAGAGCTCAAATGATTAGCCAGTCATAATTCAGTTAGTCAATTTTTGTTTAAAGCAATAAACACCAAGTAACTTCTCCACGATTACAATTTGGTCTCATGTGAGCTCTTAAACGGCATGTGCGCATAAGACAGAAAAAGCAATATGAAAACAGCACTATGGATTCATTTTTTTTTTTAAATTATCCACTATTTTTTGACATTTGCATACTTCAGATCAAAAAAATGAATTACAAAAATAAACGGGAGATTGTACTTGCTGCTCTGTAATGGAAAGATAAGCATGTTATTAGGTTAGACACACAATTAGTATGGAGCAAAACGTTTATCATTGTGTCTGAGAAAAATCAACACTTTCTTCATTAAAAAATGAAATGAAAAAAAGGGAAAAAAAAAATGAATGCCCGTTAATAAAATTATAAAACCTAAACTGGTATTTTCACATGGTATTCAGGTGTAATGTGGGCATAAAGTTACTATAGCAAAGTCTATTATCAGGTAATTTGCACATGTTGCAATATAATCCAGTCAACTCTTATCCCTTTGTTGATTTCTAGACTGAATGAGCTCAGTTACAGTGTAGCAGGGAGTCGGGGATAAGTGAAAATGTTGAAATTAATTGACTGATTAACTGAATACTCCTGAGTCTTGTGTACAGATCAAAACCTAACTGCCTAAAACTAATTCCTGTCTGCGACAAATTTTCCACACATGACTAATCTATCCAGATTCTCACCATTGAGAATTAGTTCCACAGAGAATTGAAGAGTAGATGGAGGCTGAGTGATGTGGGGAGACAGGCTAGCAATAGCACAAAGTCTGAGAGCTACTGGCCAAAATTTGAATGGGCCTGGTGTCAAGTGGCAGCTATTCAAAACATCACAGGCCTCAGCTGTTGACCACAGATAAAAAAAATAAAGGCAGATAAAAACAGTCTTTATTTTATCTATGAGGCTATGTTTAACAGGTGTAACTGCTGTTGTGACTGTAAAATTTCAATGCAAAATCAAATATTAAACTTAAGACTAAACCGATTACTTCTTCAGCACATGTTGCTTTCTTTCGTGATGTTCTAAAGTCCAATGAGAAATATCAAATGCTGGCCACCAGGATCGAACACACAATTATTTGTTCTCTTCCCATTAGGGAAATGCAAGGCTGAAAACACAACAAGGACTTTTGTCCAATCCAGGTCAAGCATGGGAGAGCAGAGTGTAGGTAGCACACACAGAGCACTGTTCACTGAGAGAGGGAATATGTTATCTAACTCTCGTTTTTGTTCTCTTTCATTCCCCTCAGCAAGCAGGGCCTTCCAATTCCAAGAGATTCCTATGGTCCAGGTGAGGGGAAAGGCTCCTTAATCAGCCAAAGTTGAAACAGGATTACATGTGACTAAATTGGTTTTACCACTCCTGGAGCCCCCACCCCCCTCAGTGTCTGAAGTTACATGGATGCTGGAGTACTGGGAGCTCAGCAAAGTGTTGATTTTAGTAGTTTAGCACACCTGTCAGACTTTTTTTTTTTAATGTTTTGAATGAACCACTACTGCTCTCAGTTGAAAAAAATCCACTGTTGGATGTAGATCAATACAGAAGTTAGGGGATGCATAGATTTGTAAATAATATATAAATACTTTAGTCAATTATTTGCTACCGATAGGAGACAGACTGATAGAAGAACAGCGTAAATGACATTTTAGGGGTGATTTTTTTTTTTTTAAATTTCTAACAGATTATTGGCACATTGCTTAATGTGGTTGGTCATGCAGTACTCACTGGCTCATGCATGTTATTTATAGGTATATAAATACACGGCACCAACACAGTGATGCCTGGATGTGCATGCACCATCATGTGCAGCTATTGGCTAGCAGATAGCTCAGCTGACTTTGAAATGCCGTGCATAACATAGAGTACAATCACGATACAGAGAGAGCATAGTGACTGAGGCGGCTGACACCATCACACATGAAAAAAATTAAAAAAAATAAATAAAAAAAAACCTCCCGGACTTCAGTGCCCTAAGCAACATTCAAATCACCCAAACGATGCGCCAACTCACAGTGTATGAGGGCCCGGTTTGCCCGCAGGTCTGCACTTGACTTAAGTGTTTTAACACGGCATGACTGAATATATGATATTAATGTGACACCGGAGAGGATAAACACATCCTAAGCGATCTCTTAATGCCCAAAACAGACGGAAAAAAATAACAATACCTCACTGGGGACCACAGTCCGGTAATCACGCAAATTACTATTTGCACTGTAATTGAAGATTACAACAAACATCACTCACCCAAATGCAGCATCGCAGCTAGTCGGTCCAGCGTTATTTAGATTTAATAGCTAGCAGACTCACTGAAAGCTTGTTTTAGTAGGCTATCTATTTACAGACGGTTAGGGTTATTTACAAGAGATTTACACTGGACTTCATGCTTACAAAAAATATTTTACACACACTGAAAAAAAGCCTCGCAAAAAAGGAAAAAATCCGCTGGGTTCGTTTGTTGTTGTTTTTTCCTCTCCACTGTCTTTATATTTTATAGGCTTGCCGCGGTGTTGTCGGCTTGAAAATCCCCCACCGGAGTCGTCGAGCCTCGGTCTATGTGAGATTCGGGTACGGAGCACTTGGTATACGAGTATCCAGTTCAGACGATGCTTGCCGTTGGTCTACAGATTTTCCCACTCACCGCTCGGTTTCTCGGCTCAAAGTTGGCCGACACACCATTCATGTGTATCTGGGAAATATCAGTAACTTATGTACATAATTTACAACGCACGAGTCCAACGGCCTTCAGCAGGTTCTCGCGTGTACTGAGCGCGCGCCGCCTGCCCGTTCTCACTTGCCACAGGGCTCATCATCAGCTCGACGAGCACAAATTGACGTTTGGATTACTCCACCACTAGAGGGCAGTGCGCCGCGTGTTTTTGTCCACGGTTTACTTTGTGGCTTTGCTGATGCGTTCAAATGCCCGTCGTAAAAAGATTTGGTTCAAGGGAAGCAGCAGGGTTTCAGCAGTTTATTCATTACTGAAAATAGAAATCTTGCAAAGGATGTGTGCTTGACAGAGACATGGCTGCATAAATCTAGATAATATTCGTGTGCTGATTAAAATACTATTTTTATACATGTGTGAACCTGTACTGGAACAAGTATTCAGTAGAAGTACCAGAAATATGTCAAAAGTTTGTCATTTAAAGACTCAAGCATGAACAGGAGTAAAGGTATGAAAAGTAAAAAGCAGTCTGCTCAAAATGAACCCTGTACATTCTATACTGTCATTTGCTACATGAGATTATTTATGGTTATGTGTGCAATTAGTGTTTCTCTGCTATGGCTGGTTAAGGTGAAGCTGATTTTAATTAGAGCTTTTATTCTTTGTTCTGCAGCAATGCACCATATTACCCATATACAAAACTATAATTAAAAATCTGGCAATTATCAAATAAAAAGTACAATATTGCCCATCCACCACACACACACACACACACACACCTTAGTAGATGTGTAAAGCAGGATTGAATAAAAATACTCAGCGTTTAGGAGAAATGCTCAGAAGTTACCCTAATGCAATAGCTCAGTATAAATCATGAAAGCTAGAGTAAACCACTAGTATAATTGCATATGGAGGCATGTATGTGTATACGCCCATATTTATGTGTACGACAACAATGACAAAAAATCCCCCCCATCAGAATTGTAAAGAAAATCTAATCCTAATAGATAAATTAAAAAAACACATATTTGCCGAGCTACCTCAGTTCTTCTACCCCCGTTTACGATTGTAAACGTCAAATAACCTATAACCCGAATTGACGATTTTTCTACTACGACTTGAAGGGCTCATAACACATTTCAACAAAACAATGAAATTGATCATGTTTGACATTATTACTTTGCAGTCTACCGATTCAGCGAGCACTGTGGATTCTCTCCTGTCACCGAATTCACTGTCAAACTAGAAATAGTCTGCATTCAGTCCGCAGCTTTTATTCCCAGCAGAGCGTATGCCTAGTGAAGCAAATGCCTTGAGCAGGATGAACTGAGTAACCCCAGTGAGACGCTGCCTTTTGTCGCCCTCTGGTGAATTTTTCCAAGTGTGCCAGATGACTCAATGCTAGGGCCCATAGGAATAAAAACACACCAATATTGGAACATATTTTATTCATCATCATTGTTGTCACAATAAAAACACAGACTGTAATCTTTTGTAGAAAAAAAATTAGCATTTGGTCGCACAACCTAACTCAGAAAGGCAGATAAAATGGACCTTTAATCACATAGTGTTAAATATGAAATATTTCTTTATATTTCTTACATTAGACTTTAAAAAAGCCAAATACATTCAAAGAAAAAAAAAAAAGAAACACACACACACACAAACATAGGCTGACTCTTTAAGCAAAGCATTAAGTGTAAAAATATGTGCAGGCCTGGAACAACATCAGAATAAGTGGTGAGCCCACACAAATAGTTTTCTTTCTGTTTAAGTATTAAAAATTAAATAGCGTTATTAAAAGGATAATGAGCAAGGCTGATTTTATCTAAAAAAAAAAAAAAAGAAGCTGTAAACATGTGATGAGCAACAACTGCTGTATATCTAGTTCTATGAAAACAACAGCATCTAAGCACTATGCATAACATTACTGAATAACAAATCATGAAAATATATTAAAGTATTAAATATAAAATATGTCCACAGTCCCAGTCCTGAGGACTTTTTAGCCTTCCAGAGTTGTTCAAAGTTTTTTTCCCCTACTCTGACATGGATTAGGGTTCCCAGTGTGAAACCAGTCAGGGGTTGCTTTTTTTCTGCCTCAGTGTTAAGCACTTCCCTGAGCTGTTGCTCAAGCACAGAAACACCTACAGGCAGTCTTGGAGATAATTTTGTTTTTTATCCATTTCCAACAATGGCATTGGATACACTACTCTAGCTGTATTCACCCACTCGCTATTGTTACTCTTTGGTTATCTAACACTGGGCATACCTGGGTAATGATTGAAGTGAATATGTCACATTGTAAATGTGAGAAAGTGGTGAAGTTTGCAAAACAACCTTCAGAAAATATGTACTGAGATCTAGATGTTCATACACTTTGCCTCTTTGGATCTGTATTTACAGAGGGCACTGTGAATTGACTCATTGGCAAAGTTTGCAGCCTAGCTAGCAGCACTTTCTTTTCCCTGATCAATATCATACACATTGTGTGTGTGTATTTACTCAGCCTATCATACACACTGTGTGTATTTACCCAGCCTTATAGCTTGTGCATTTTATCTCTACTCTCTTTGCCCCCCACCCAATCTGCAATCACACCTATAATCCCAGCAGAACATTATCCATAGTTTTCTTTTTAAATAATTGAAACAGAAATACATTTATAATGACTAAGAGAAAATCCTAAGTCACAGAACAAGTTAACCTCAGGTTCAGCCTTATCTGCTGACAAAAAAAACTTGGAAAAGGACAACTGAGCTGACATGACAGCTCTTCCTATAACTCACACTCAATCATTAAATCATAAAGCATAATTAGGCTTTATCCTCTAACCAAAGCTGTATGCAATAACAGACTGTTTCAGGGAGGCAGAGCAATTGCATAATTCCCAAAGTGCTATACATTTGCACAGTGAGAGTAAAGGGCTGCCTGGGTCTAAGTTTTTTATTCCTTCTTTTCTTCTCAGGTGAAATGATTTTCATAACAGAAACAGGGATTTGGACTTTGAAATTTCCCCTCAACCTCAAGGAATCTCTTTTTTCCAAAACATTACTTCAGTTCAAAAGTGCGTCACAAAAGCTTAAATCAGAAATCCCCTACAGCAGGTTCTAGCAACTTTAAATACATCATGTCAAGACAATCTTTGCACTCAGTTCATGCCCCTGCCATGAGAAGGAAAATAAAAAGGTATTTGTGGTTCAAATCTTGAACGTGTCAGTCATTTAGCAGCTCCTGGACCTTCTGACAGTTATTCTGTTTTGCTGCTGATACTCCAGGTTTTGTTGCTTTCCATGTGAGTGAGTACGAGGCAGAGTTAACCTTCCAGCGGTGGCCGTAAGGGAATACAGCCATCCATCTCCAGAGACTCAGGCCAGCCTTCATATTTGTTGCTGCTCTTACTGTTTTTCATACGCTAAGGGGAACAGGTCAAACAGAACTGAGGTCAGCAAAACAGAAAGGGATCAGGTTCTCATAGCACAGTAATTGCTGTATAATTGTACACAAAGTGCTGACTAAAAGCTGTTCTCTAATATGCTGAACATGACGGAGTTTTTAAAGTCAAAGTTGATTTAGCAGCAAAGCAGTTAATAGTCAGTGGGAAAGTATACTTTGTTTTTTTCCCCATTCACAACTTCCCACTTTCACATTATATCGACACCAGAAGATTTCAATGGAAATACCTAATGATCCAATCACATGGCAGCAACACCATGCATTTAGGCACGGAGTTGCTGCCAAGGTCAAGAGAACCTGCTGAAGTTTAAACTGAGCATCAGAATGCAGAAGAAAGGTGATTTAAGTGACTTTGAATGTGTCCTGGTTGTTGTTGCCAGAGAGCCTGCTCTGAGTAGTTCTGGGTTTTCATACACAACCATGTCTAGGTTTTACAGGTTGATGCCAGAGGTCGGAGGAGAATGGCTAGACTCCTTTAAATTGGTAGGAATACAACTGTTACTTAAATAAATGACTTGTTACAACCAAAGTATGTGGATTATCATCTATGAATGCACACCATGTTGAGCCCGATGGGCTACAAAAGCACAAGACCACACCAGGTGCCACTTCTGTCAGTTAAGAACAGGAAACTGAGGTTACAGTTCACACCGGCTCACCATAATTGGACAATGGAAAAACGTTGCCTGGTCTGATGAGTCTCAATTTCTCCTGTGACATCTGGATAATAGGGTCAGAATTTAGTGTAAACAACATGAAAGCTTGGCTCCATCCTGGCTTGCATCAACAATTCAGGCTGATGGTGATGTAACGGTGTGGGAGAGTTTGAGCCCCTCAGTACCAAGAGAGCATCATTTAAATGCTACAGCTTGTCTATGAACTGATGCTGTCCATGTCCTTCACTTTATGACCATAGTGTACCCATCTTCTGATGGCTGCTTCCAGCACTATGTCACAAAACTCAAATCATCTCAAACTGGTTTCTTGAATCTGACAATGAGTTCACTGAATTGTCACCAGATCTCAATCCAGTAGAGCACCTTTGGGATGTGGTAGAATGGAGGATTCATATTACGGAGGTGCAGTGGATTAATCTGCAGCTTATATGTGCTGCTATCATGTCGACATCAACCAAAATCTCTTAGGAATGTTTCCAGCACCTGTGCCACGGAGAATTAATGCAGTTCTGAAGACAAAAGGGGGCCCAACCCAGTAATAACAATGTGTACCTAATAAAGTGTCTGGTGAGTATACTTAATACTGTTTCATAATACCACTGACTGCAACCAAAACATCCTGACTGCATTGTCACTTGGCATCCTTTTGCATTGTATTTTATACATTATACAGCAAGAACATTTTCTACTGAACATCAGCGTCACATGAATCAGAGCAGACCAACTCCACCCTCAGCCTTTGTTTAGCATTAATGGTAAAAGGAACAAACCTGCTCAAAGGGACTCTTATTCTCAATGCCCTTGGCTCCAACAAACACCCAGCTGTCTCTAAAGGCCAAATCCTTCACTGCTGTGCTCCCAAGCTCCTCAAACAGTCGTCGAGACTCGTCATTCATCCTGACAACATGAAGAAAAAAACAAACAAACAAACAAAAAAAACCAAAAACATGTCTAGCAGTTCTTTTAAGCATGCACTTTGCACAACATATATTCCAGGGAATCACAATGTTGCAACCACTATTTGCGTAATAAAGAAATAAATTCTCATCATGAACAATTTAATAGTAAGTATTCAAAGCATCAAGAATTAATTGAATCAGTCTAATTTGATTCAGTTCTAGACTTTGTAAATCAAATCATGACGTGGATGTTCATATGTAGCGTTTTGTTTTACAACACTGCTAAATCTTAAACGTTAAAGGTTTTAGAGGGCCTGGCTTATTTGTATAACTGTGTTCAGTACCTACCAAGCTAGCCATACACTGTCACATGTACTCTTGACTGCACTGCTAAATTCCTTCTATGACAAATTTATGCGCATTTATTTTAACACATCTGCATCTGATTTTTCCATAAACAAAGAGTTAAAAAAGTTTGAATACATTTATTAATTTCCTGATTCTTATACAAGTTATTCACTCTTGTAAATTGTGGCTGTAAATATGACAGAAGTTGAGTCAATGAGCACAAGTCTCTTTGTTTTATGTCACTTAAATATAACATTATCACTTCCTCCATCAAGAATGTTTTGTTTTTAGAAGCGTTTATGAGCGTGTCATACAGTTTTATCAACATTTATTTTGAACGAATTCTGATAAAACGTAGTAGTGGTGTAGAGTGGGGTCAGGTTAACTATCCATTAACATTTGCCTTACATCCACCAAAGTCTCCAAGGCAATTTTCATGATTTATTGGTCAAAAATTGACAAAAAGCCTTACAGCTTACAAACTATGTTTCATACATTTGCGGTGTGTATTGTCAACATATAGAAAGTACCACAAAGATTTTAAATATCACCTATAACCTCCCATTCAAGGTCAACACACTGATCTGAAGGTCAAAGTGATACAAGCTATTTAAAATGATATTTCTTACTCCCACTGTTTGTATAGACAATATATAGGCATATGAGGAATGATACTGTACGTGGATATTCTAAATATCACATTACTTTGGACCTCTGACCCCTTCTTCAAGGTGAAATGTTCATTAAATGTCTTATCTTTAAAACTAGGTTTAAAATTCTACTGCCTTTGTTAATATTGACAACATTTAGGAAATGATAGTGATATGTAGGGATTCCTAATATCACATTATAGTTTGCAGCTAAATATCATGCCACATATGACCTCTGACCTCACTTAACTTTCTTTCAAGTTGACCCTAAAATGGGTTACATCTTTAACTTCTTGTTTATAATATAAAATATCCTCAGGTGTCTGTTAAAATTGCATAAGGTGAAAAGAAAGGAATGCAGAACTGGAACTGGGTGCACATCACAAATTCTTACTTTGTAGCTGCATCATCAAAGGAGGCCACAAACACAAGTGTTCCCTCATGGAGTGGCCGGAGAAACTTCAACAAGTCAGAAACATCTGAAAATGAACATCAAATGAGATTTGAACTGCAATTTATGAATTGTTATTGCCAAACTGTATGGACTACAGGATATGAGAACCATATTAAACATTAATGTCTGGTTTTTATTACCTCCTGCCCACATATCAAAGGTTTTTGTCTTCAAAAGCTCGCCAGTCACGCCTGAAGCAAAGACACATCAGTAAAAAGTTAAAATACCACCAGGAAAAGGAGATTTAAAAATAAAAACAACATAGTCTGTTAAAACTTCAAGGATGAGAGTCTCACCATTCACCAAGGCTATGTTTAGTCCCCTGCCAACATTGTTTTTCACACTGCTCACTAACCTGTGAGACACAACCACAAGTCTTATACATAGCCATTTACACTCTTATTTACACTACGTAACACTTATATGGGCCAAGACTACAGGCAAAATGAGACGAGGGATCAACAGAAAGAAACAATACTTGCATTCAGCTCTTCAGACATGCTTGAAGGCCTGGCTATGACAGCACAGAGGAAAAGAACAGAACAGTGTAAAAA
>VUQJ01027236.1:0-12508 GCA_015108635.1 Andinoacara biseriatus
CTGCAGTCATCTCATCTAGAGGAAGCAAACTCTCTGCTCGTATTACCTTGACTGTTCTGTTCTCTGCTACTGGACAGACAGAGAACAGGGATTCAGTGTGGTGTCAGTCTGGAGGGGAACATTCATTATTCAAGTCAGCAGAGGAGAGAACACACTAACTGTGCAGAGAAAGGGCAATTCCTTTGAGAAAAAAATGTATTGTTAAAATACACAAGAATGTAATGCAGTCATGACTAGTTTGAATAAAAAAGGGAAACCAAGAACCAAACTATAAAGTCATTTTCATTTGTGAGGAGACTTCTAGGGCTCAACTTTCATGGCGCTGGAAAGCAATACAATATAGGGGCGTTTCCACAACCTTGAGCTGAGAGCTCTGTGCAGTTAAGAGCATAAGTTGAAGTTTTGGCTATAATTTTGCACTGACTTCATCACCAGTTAGAGCAAACTAAAAGCTTCTCAAAAATGTGAAGCTATAGAATGATGTCGAACACCACAAATTAATATCTGCAATTAAATCAACACCGCAATTACAAGTTAAACCTAACTGCAGCGATAATGCCAGGAAAGCAAGTTTGTAGTCTAGGTTACATGATGGCTTTTATCACTCTCTACATCAACAACAGCTCTAAAAGCTTTTCTCCAGTTGACTAAAGGCTTAAAGCTATCTAATGGCGGCAGGGGAAATATATTATGTGTTCGGTCTGCAGCTTCTAAATAGAAATAGGCTGCACTAAAGTGTTTTAAGCATATGCACTGTGAGTGCCATGTTTATATCATGAGCAACCAACTCCAGGCTGCTGCAGGATAATTATACATATCACGCCTATGCATCTGAAAACATAAAAATGCTCGGTTATGACCTTCTGGGAGCGCACTTCCAAAACAGTTAACACTGTCTGATCACAAATCGTGAGACGATAAAAATTAAATCCTTGTTGTTTCTCTTGTTCTGTTTTTAATCTTTCTTACTTAGTCTTTCTGTTTCTGATCTAAAAATGCCACATTATGGGAGCAACGACCGTGCTCTTTCTGGCATCCTTTCCAAAGTCACTGCCAAAAGGGTGTTTCAGGTATAACTAAAATAGCTCTGATTAAATAAAAAATGTTGGTTGAACAGTTCCTGTACACCATTGTGCACAATAAACATGGGCAGACTTTAAATACCACCATAAACCTAATTTCAACTCTAAAAATCACATCTCATGCTAGGGTCAGCATATTTGTGATGTTGCCTGTTGAAAAAGCCTTTAGACATGTCAGCCAATTTCAAAAGTAGCTAAACCGCAATTTAATGCTTCTTTTCTCTGCCTATCATACAACTTTTACGAAAGATTTCATATAATTTCATTGTGTGTGTGTGTGTGTGAGATGCACCTATTAGTATAACTAACAATCCCCATCATAAGTTGTATGAGAGGATTAATGTTTGCTACTTGTTACCATGGGAATCTTTCCTCCATTACTTCCTTTCATCCCACACGACGGGAAATGTGGCATCAGCTTTTTTACAGTCAATCCTTACACACACTGAGCAGCAAATTTAGTTTCACATTAGAGCTGTCATTTGTAAAAGCTGTGCCCGTGGATCAATTGTATTTGCAGTCATTGATCAGGTAAGCACTGACCTCCATATGCATACAAGATGAGGAACTAGGAATAGACAGCTATTGATCCATAGCTGTCTCTGATATTGTATGTGTTTCAATTCGAGGCTAGCCTAAATCAGCTGTCAGAACATAAAATCACGGTCTGACCACCTTCCCTAAAGGTTAGAACAAAAGGCAGGAGAGGGAATCTGGCACTATGTGCAGTGATAAAGAGACAATATGCTTATCCATTCAGAAGGAATCAATAGACAGAGGGAGGGGGAGGAAGAGATAGAGAGATACCCTTGTCAAGTCGATGTTGTGTTCGCACCCTGAGTCTTTGGGGCAATTTGCCAGTTTTAGTGGGTTTTGGTTTGGCTGCCTCTGTCTGTGAATGATGCTAACAGTGATGTTTTTAAAGTTCCTTCTTGTCTTCATGAACAGAAGAGTGACTGCAGGGTGCATCCTGTTGATGAGGAGGTCATTTAGAGAACAGACTTCGTGTTCCCAATTTAGCTGAGCAGGAGCTGGAGATCATCAGCCCATCTGCCAATGGTCACTGGAGAACATCCGTTACTTCAACAACTCTGCAGCATTGCTGTTACTCTGTGATACTGTCTGTGCATTGCTCCTCTCTAAAATCTATGCAGTTTACAACAGCAAAGTAAGGGTGTTCTTCAGGTCTGTCCCTGGTTTAGCAGAAAGAGTGAATCACTGAGTGAATTGAATTTTTGATGCTGATTAGGTCACTAATTCAATAAAAATGGAAACACTAATGATCCACTGATGACCTGCGAAAAGACTTCAAGGTGCTGCGCAATAATGATGTCCTATCACTATATATAAGCGAGGAAGGCAAAAGTTTTGATAATATTTTGTTCTCAAGGGACTTTTTTCAAGGTGTCACTGTGACAAAACTGACATTAGAACATCCTGTGGCTGGCTGACAGGACAGCGATCCACTAATTGAACCAAAAACCAGTCTGACACCAAGCACAAATCTCAAAACCTCTTCCTCCTTCGCTGCCTTGCTGAGTCTCTCCTCTTTCTTGTTCTGTACTTACATTTTTGGCAGTCACAGGAGAGTTTTAATTTGCAGCCCATTTCTCTCTTAATGGCAGTGAGTGTGTGGGTGGGTGTGTGTGTTATGTCTTGCGTGCGTATGCCTGTACAGTAACAGAGAGAAGAAAAAGATGAGTCAATGATGCCAGCATACCAGTCTCAGGGCCCTTCTAAAGTCCTCCATGTTTTTAATCACCAGCAACTCTAACATCTAATTAATCATTAACATTTCTCCTGCTGATCCTTAACCCTCTGGGGCCACCTTGAAGAACATCTCTCTCACACATAATCTTTGTGTCTGTGTGTGCATATATAGTATGTGTGTATTTCAGTTTTGAGGCAGGTGGCCAGGGCAGTAGTTAGGATAGCAATTATTGTAAGTGAGGGTGTTCATAGACTGAAAAAAATACCTCCCGCTCTGTGTGTGCGCTGAGTGTGCTGACCAATATACTTTTTACACAAGTGCATGTGAGGATTGTTTTCCCACTCTTCATTTACTGTAGTATATTAATCTTGTACATGATGCAGCTAAGAGTGCGCAATGGTGGATACAGTCAAAAATCAGATCATAGTTTCATACAATGTATTTGCCATTTTGATGAATGTGATATTCCTCAAACTGCATCTTACTGCTCATTTCAAGTGCTTAGTTGCATAATGCCATCTAAATAATTATGACATTGAGCTACGTAGACTTTTGTACAACCATGATAAAAAGAAATTACACCCTCTTTCACTTCTAAGGTTTTACATATAAGGATACAATGAAAAAATATCTAGTTCTTATCAGGATTTAAAATTGGGTCAATACAGCCTCAGATGACCAATAACACATGTAATATTACATTGTGTCATTAATTATTTAACAAAAACTAAACCAAAATGCAGATAAAGTGTGTAAAAAAAACTAAGTACACCCCATGATTAAATTTGCAGAACCACCTTTAGCAGCAAATCCTGAAGTAATCATTTTTTTGTATGACTTTATCAGTCTCACATCTTTGTGAAATTCTGTTGCACTCTTCTTTACAATGTTTCAATTCATTCAGGTTTGCAGGCATTTCTGTATGCACAACTTTCTTAAGGTCCTGTTTCTCACTGTAGAATGATGGCCTTTGGATTGTTTAGAAATGGCTTTAACCTTTTTGTAGATTGATGGGCAGCAACGACTGCTTCTCTAAAATCATTGTCGATATCTTTCCTCCTTGACATTGTACTAACACAAACCTGACTGCTTGGCATTGTAACAACACACACCCGAAAGGTATTGGCAGCAAACTGCCGATACCTCTGCTTTTCTAGAGGTGCTCACACACGCTGATGATGAATTAATCAAGTGCATTTGATTAGCAGCACCTGGCTTCATTCCTACTGAAGCAGTAAGTGTGCACTTCATTTTTCACACTGCTTCTGACTGGTGATGACACCCTGTAATATATCATGTTCTGTAGTTCATTTGAGGTTGTATTTACCTAACCTGCTACATAGTGCATTACTTTTATTTGATCCTGATTTGAAAAACCTTAGAATTTAAAGAGAGTGTATTTTCTTTTTAATATGACTGTTGCAGTATTACATTTGGACACGCTAAGCAGTCAAACTGATCCTGTGCCAGTCAAAAATGAGCACAGTGAATTACTGAGCCTCTTGTCAACCTAACCTCTAGTAAACGCACTGATAGCATGTGGCCTCAGCATCAAATCTAAAAATGAGAAATGAAAATGTGGCTGTTACCAAGCAGATGTGTCCTTGGTGTGCAGCTGTGTGTTGTTTTACAGGGACTCCCCTGGGTCTAAGTTGGATGGTGGTGCGACAGGTCTATTAGTTAAGAGACAGGCAGGAGATTTTCCCCATGATCTAAATGTTTGTGGATAAAGTAGTGCATCTTTTCCACCTCCATCCTCAAAGCTGTTTCTTTGCTTCCTCCCTCTTCGCATTCCCTTTCCTTCCCCTGTCTCAGCTTGCCATCTTTTTTCTGCCACTACCGTCCTCATCTGCACTTTCCATTTTCCTTTTCTCCTCTCCTTTGTGTTCACTTCCACTGCTTCCCCCTCTATTCCTGTGCTCAGTGCGTACAGACAGGCGTGGACTTCACTGCCAGCAGTGATTTATTCTGCTTAGGCAAATGAGTGTGGCTTACAGCATGCTGCTCCTTTTCTGCTTCATCAGTACACATTGCAAATAACACTGGAGCAGGTTGGAGCCTGTAGGCACACACACACACACACACACACACACACACACACACCCTGAAATGCATCTAAGAGAAATGCTGGAGGGGTTCTTCTGCAATACAATGGGGTGATGTGATTCATTCCTGCGTTTTGGATGTAGTGGAATGTGTAACTAAGCATGAGATTGTGCAATTCATGCCCTTGCGTAATCATTATTTTTGCAATGGCATCCTAAGCTGGGGTCACATGCAGATAAATTACCTGGTCATTTGCTTGCTAAGTGATGTTTAGAGACACTAGAGCTGGAAGGTATGACTGAAATCAAAATATTTGCACTCCATAATATGATTAAAATAAATAATCACTTTAATTAACAGTTTCTCACTAATTTTTGCTGCATGAGGAAATATTTCACCTGTACTAAAGAGTTATTTTATGCACTAATGTAATAGAAATTTTTGTTGATTTGTTAAATCTCTGAAAATTATGACAGACATCATCTTACATCAGGGCCAATCATGTTTGGGGACTCTTGTAGAAAAAGAGATTCTTTGGTTTTGTTTTGATTAACTATGGAATATTGTGACTCTTTCACTGCACACAGAATTTTATGATCACTTGTTCTTTACACATATGATTTCTATTGCATTGGACAAAGGGGTTTTCGGTAACTGTATCATATTTTTATGAACATACAGTACAGTGCAAAATGCAAATTAATAAATTCTCTCTTTGGTCACATCACTGCTCTCCTTGCACTGCTGTGCCAATCAGGAAAACATAACAACCCCAGCTTAACAAATGGAATGAAGCTTCCCCAGGAAATTACAGTATTGTCTGAATGGTGAACACTGACTGCACAGCACTTCATATCTGCAGCCACAGGATTTTTATTTAATTTGTCTAGTGGTGACTGAAAAAAATAATGAAAAATATTGGGCTCAGCTATTTCAGTATTCCTGCATCTAATCTCAAAAATGGTCACACTATCGAGTGAAATGTGACACAAAATGTGACACAAAAATATTTTTAGAATAAAGCATGAATGGTTGCTATTTTGCTAAAATCAGACAAGGCAATGACAAGGCAATGGTGAAATAATGTATACACACACATAAATAAGGGAGTATCAGTTCTTAATGGGCCAATGCTCGTGCGTCTTAGTGCTAAACTGAAAGAGAGAGGAGGTGCTGCCCCATGGATACCTGTGACCTGGTCGACAAGGATACGGGAGGTGATGATGCGTCCATACTGGGAGAAGAGCTGCTCCAGCTCCTTTTGGGTCATAGTCTTGGGCAGGCCACTCACATACAGGTTAGCGTCACGGATAGAGGCTGAGCTGGGTCGCGCATATGACACCTGTGGGAAAAGGAACAAAGTGTAAGGGCTTTTAGAAATAAATTAGAGCTCCACTGCTTTATTAAGCATAAAAATCACAAACAAGATTATAAAAGGTGCAAGGTGTGTGTGTGTGTGTGTGTGTGTGTGTGTGTGTGTGTGTTGTGGATGGGCAAGGATGTGGATCACTGGATCCACAGGGAGGAAAATGTGACTGCATTTTCTGAGTACATCTTGCCTTAGGGATTATCATTGTTAGGAAAAGATTTAGCTGCTTAGAACACTGGAGAGATAACACTTCATGCCTCCCCCAGTCTTTGCAGAAGGAGATGGAAACTTTGCTCCCCTGAGTAGAAACCACAGGTGTTTTATTTTGAAAAGACAGCTCAAGCAACCAGGAGAAGAGGATTCTGAATAACTACATTCATGCTACTGATTTTACGCTAAGTGAAAATATGAATGAATAAAAAAAATAAAGGTTAGAGCTAACATGTTCTGGTGGCAGATGGCCATTTTCATTAGACTATTTAGTGAACACATTAGCAAGGCAGCTATCTAAAGATGCCATTTGTGAATGTCATCTCTAATTCCAGGAATCAAATAACTTGTATTCTGCAGTTCCGCTCAGAAGTTCTCCACCAGTGAACTTCCACACCAACTTAATTTGCAGAACTGCGGTGAAAGTTGTGTAAATCCCATTACTACCGCTGCTGACTGGAGCAGCTTTCCCTTGCAGTACTTTCATTACCTCTGACATGTGGAGACATAAGTCATCAAATAAGGTTAAAGTCGGACAAATATTGTAGCTATATGCAGTCATATCCTTGAGCAACAGCATGGAAATCCTTCTGAACTCTTACAGTGAGAGAATAAGATTGGGAACAGCTGGCTTTCCCCATGTCTCACTTTTCTTTCACACATCTTCCTTTTTTAGCCTCTCTGCTCAGCTCCTCTGTCTTCCTCTTTCTCACTGCATCTCTCTCCTTTCCGCTCCCTGAATATTTTCAATCTGCTTCCTTCCTGCATGTTGCCTCCCTAAACCTTTCTCTCTCTTCCAGATTCTGCCTCTTTTTTGCTCCTCTTTTCTCCTCTTTACAGCGCTCCCTCATTTTCTCTCCTTGTCAGCCAACTCCAGATGTCTAATCCATCAACACCTCCTCAAGCTGTAAGCAGTATTGTGTACAAGTGTGGTGTGCTGCATGTTTGACGCAGAAGTGGGTACACGTGTGCAGGAAAGTTAGAAAAACTGTAAGTGTGAAGATTAAAGTGAGTATAAATGTGTCTCAGATTATGTGCATGCATGTCACTGTCAGCTCCTTTCACCTTTGGCTTTCTGCTTCCCCTCACACCTCGGTATGAAAGCTGCATCGCAGCCACTGACAAAATCTGAGGTGTCATGGTGGAGGAAACAGCAGCAGCGAAACCAACTCAAAGACGCTTCAGAGAGACACATCGCCCGAGAGCATGTGAATCTCTGGGCCAAGCGTTTCCTTGGTGGTGTAGTGGCAGAGAGTGGGAAGGGTGTGACATGAAAGAGCGACAAACTTAATTTTAGAATTACCGCGCTGCCTTTTAATTTACCTTGTTACCTTTAGGGTTTTCAGTCTGTTGTGGAGAGAGAAAGCAAGGAAAGAGTAGTGGGAGGGAGGAAATGAAGTGTGAAAAAGAGAGAGCGCTAGACAGAGATGCAGGGTTGTCTTCTGCCATTATGAAGGCTGCCTTTATCTCACGAACCACTTGAGGCAACCTCTTGTGTCATGAGTGTGAGAGTGAAAATCTGTGAACTCAAACCGCTATAATAAAAGACTTCACAAATTACACACTGTGTAAACAAACTTCAGCTTCTTCCATTTTTGAAAAATTTGTAAAATGCTCATTTCACTTAAAAGCACTGCATACTGTGTGAGATAAAAACACTGGATGCTGCAGCACAAACATTTCTGATAAAAAAACAAACCGGCATGCTAGATTAAAATACACATGAAGGGAATGTGATTCATCCTCTGTTAAGGATACCATTACTGCACTGTGAGTTTATACAGTGAATTGTGGAAACATTCCCAATATTCAGTTTGCAGTATTTTTAATACTGGCAAATTGTAGCTTTTGATTTATCAGTTTGTCTTGTAAATTACAGGCACAAGATGGCATTTGCATGCATTTTTAATTTAATTGTACTTATCTTACTTAGTAAATGATTTCTATAATTATAACTACTTTTAATACAGATATCCTACAGAGAACATTGCTGGAACAACCTTAAAAAGGCCTATTACACAACAAAGCTGGGGAGGAAAGAAAATAATAAGTGGAATTAAGTGAAGGAAATAAAGGATTTACAATAAAGTAATAACTTAAAAACAAACAGTTTAGCAGCTGTTTGGACTGTGCTGATACTGAAAGCCACTTTTAATTTTAATGAATGAAGAGCGGTGCTCCCCTAATGCGGATTTGTGCAGTCACATACACAAGCATGTACAGTCTGTTTTTCAGGTAATGGTGCCTCTGAGAGAGCCCTGCTATGGTGGAAACGCAAGTTATAACACACAAAAATGCAGGCATGGACCCACTATCCATAGTGAGCACATCAAACCGTAAACATCTCACCTAAAACTAATTACATACATATTCACTAAAACAACCCCAAACACACATTTTAGGCAGTACACACAAACTACATATGAGCCTCTTTTTCAGTTTGGCCACAGATAGAATATTGTGCTGAATCAATACTGAGCCAGACAATCTATGCTGTCCAGGGAATGGAGGGATTCCCTATTTGCAAACAGGCTAATCCCATCCTATTAGATTAGATTAGACTAGATTAGATCAGATGACAGAAAGAGAGAATCCAGGGATTACCACAGAGCAACAGATTACTGCCCAGCTTAAAACAACATATCAGCGGGCGTGGAGAAGAGAGGATGACAGCAGAGGATATGTGGGGAGAATATTAGATTAACAGGAAGATTGATATGCTGTAAAACATCTGCACAAACTAGTACTTGTAAGGGTTCTTTGAAATGTGTTTGGAGGAACGATAGCACAGCGTTGGCACTGATATTACCACTGTGACAACCACCAGCGAGCCTGCAGATTAGTCATGCCATTTAAAATGCAATAACAGAGCCCTCAATTATTTTGGACAATATGATGATTGATGTGTTTCTTCCGTTTCATTCAGAGATATCTATATAATTTCACCTTTACATTTTGACATTTAAAAACCAATTAGCATATCAACCATAGTCATAAGCTTTTTTTTAATGTGTCTCTTTGATTTAGATGGTCTTTTTATTTTTGAGGCTCATTGATGTTAATCCTATGCACCCTCCAGCGTATTCACTAACAGCATCACTATCTAAAAGGCTCTCAGAAATTAGAAAGCAGTCTTACAATTTAAGTTGAAACGACCTCCAAAACTTTAAAAGACTAAAGTTTTTTTTTCAATGAACATTTTTCTCACTTTTATCCCTTCTTTACTTGTTATTTAACAAACTGTTACCTTGATTGTTTTGGTCTGAAGTCTGAGTCCATTTAACGTGTTGATGGCTTTCTCTGCATCCTTTGGATCAATGTAGTTGACAAAACCGTAGCCCAGACTCTGTCCTGAAATGTGTAAAAGAAGAAAAGAAGTATTTTTTTAAATGTTATGTTCATTCTATGCAGTCCAGATGTTTGTGTTTCAAGCAAGGCCTTGCCTACTTCAGCAAGGCAGTGCTAAACTATACAGTGATCACATTAATGGCGTGGCTCTGTAGTAGAAAGGTTCAGGTGCTAAACTGCAGTCCAGTCCCATCAATCCAGACCCACACCCACGTGTGACACATTATGAGACAAAAAAAAAAAGAAGATGTGGGTGACTCAAAGCTGCTGAACAACTAAAATCCTATAACAAACGAGAATGAGAAACGGTACACTTTCAAATCAACAACCCACCTTCTAAAGATGAAGTGATGTTAACACAGTTGCCCAAACTAATGAATAAATTAAAGGGATTTAAGGGTAATTGTAATTCATTACTTTTTTTAAAAGGAAAAGGGTCCCAGAGGTGTTTTGTATATCAATTTTAAATAATTTATCAGAAATAGAGTTATATACATGCAATTTTGTGCCATGTTTTAGAAATTAGAGGTAGTCAGACACATCAATGGCCTGATCTAGATTGCACCTTAAAACTAAAAAAAAAGAGAAAAAAAATGATATCCAATCCACAGACACCACCTTTGACAACATACATCTTTGCCTGAAAAATCCTTCACAACATACATGTGTCAAAATTACTGCTGACAAGATCAAAGTGACTCCTGCCTGGAGCACCAGGAGTGTTGATGTGACTTTTTTGTCATGTGAAGGCTGGTTTGTTGCAGCAGCTGTTCAGATATGTGTTCTAAAACGTATAATGAATGAGACATTGTTTTCCAGGTTTATGTAAAGGGGAGCATATGGGAACCATATCCATTCAATTCACATTAAATACTTAAATAGATTGGCAAATGATAATTCAATAGTTAATCTTTGTATGATAATGTTCCCAACAAACAAACAAGGAAAAAAAAGAATTAATGCACAGTGATAAACACCTATCAGTTATTTCATGTCAGAATTGTCTGATGACACTTGTCTGATTTGTTAGACTCTTATTGTTGCACATCTCATTATTATTTTTTATTGTACCGGTGTTCTTGAGCTCGAGGGAATTTACAGCACTGAAGCATCTATTTGAAGTTACTCAAAATATATGTCAACTAGTGAATGCCTAAAATATAATGCGATAAATGTTACTCAAATTCTCTCTGAATTATGACAGTGAAACTCAGCCTCAGCAAATAAAGTATCATAGTAGATACAAACAACATATTTGTTACTGTCTTTTCAGCTGTGCAAAAGGAGAGGAAAAATACCACCCCCACTTCCCTCTAAGCTCAAAGTGTCTCAGACAGCAGACTCCCTTTGAGAGTGAAGCAGGCCTGACATCTCCCAGTGTTTCCCCAACAGATCAAGCCTTTCAACACGCTTAGGACTTTAAGCGGACGCCTCTAGCCATCAGGGCGTTCAGTCGGCTAGCTTTCAACAAACAGCCCCTATCCACTAACACCACACACAAGCACAAAGAATCCCAGGCAGTTTAAGAAGAGCGGCATGCACATATTCATGCTAATGGGAACAGACAGCGGTTAGTCAGAAACAAAGTGAATCACAAAATATGGAGCATGGCTGTTTCACAAAATAAATACATTTGGGCTATGGATATCACAGTGCAGAACAGCTCAGAAGCAAGCAGTGTAAGGGCCAGGAGGGACTTGTAGTCCTAACATCAAACAGCTGATGATTTTCTCTTCTTCTCTCCTCTCCTCCCTCTTCTCCTCTGGATTAACTGTGGATTATCAGACACTCTATTGTTAATTAAAAACCTGCCATCCTGGGGAGACTATTGCTATTTATAGTTAACCATCCTCTTCTTGCTTTCTTCTTCCTCTCTGACTCTCAACTGACATCAGGTGGCAAGCTAATAAATTTAAACATAGCTCAAAAATAGTTTTTGCGGCGTCTGATGTTAATGTTTCTAAATGGTGTACACAAGAGACCATGTAAATGAAGTGAAAGAGAACATTTGGCAACAGTAATTAACTGAATGAATTAAAATAAAACATATCAAAATTGCCCATAAACTCTATTCTAAATAACGCAGTAGTGTATCTAATGATGACTGCTCATATGTGCATCAATTCAATTTACAATGAAATTCCAGATGGGTACAGTTAAGTGCCTGCTACGAAGAACACTCTTCTGTGGTGTTTGCTACCTCTCTCTCACTCACTTTCCCAGCACCTTCCTCACCCCTCTTCCTCATCTTCAACAAGAAATGTTGAGGATCGACAAGCACAGCCACCAGAAGGTGCTGGCAAAGAGCACTCGTGCAGGGCCATTGAGATGGGCTGGCTGTTTGAGTCATCCAGTCAGACAAACGGGGCCAAACTGGCAGGCATGGACACTGCTGCTGTAAGGGGAGCAGGCACAGCATAGGAAGTGTGCATGCGTGTGTGTGTGTACATGCATATATGGGCATGTGTACAAGTTCGTATAGAAATGTAGGTATCCACACATGTGAGTCAGTAATAGATTACACACAACAAACACACCACTGTATTTACTTTGATTATACCTCTGAAGACTGTGGCTTTCAGCAGCTGCTACTATATCAAAATGATATTTGTGTGTTTGCATTTTAATTGGGTGTGTATGTTGTATACATGGGGAACTCAGACTGGTGCTGGCATATCCTCCCACCCCCACTCGCGTCTTCACTCCTTCTTTGGCAAGGCAGAGGGCCTTCGGGGCCGGAAG
>VUQJ01027236.1:12528-29632 GCA_015108635.1 Andinoacara biseriatus
TGGGAATGATGCTCACTGGCTGGCATCTTTCCCCAGGTGAACAAGGAGATGAGGGTAGACAGAGGGAGACATCTGCCTGCAGCATCAGAAAAACTCCGGGAGGGGATTCCACCCACCATTTCCAGCTTGCTAAGAAGCAGCTAACAGCAGGGAGCTACCGGCAGACTGCCTGGCAGGCTGGAATTTGCATGGATGGGCAGAAGTTGCAATTCCAGTGCACCACACTGGCAGACGTCCATAATCTTCCTTGATGTGTTAGACTCTTATTGTTGCACTTCTCATTATTAATTTTATTGTACTGGTGTTCTTAAGCTTGAGAGAATTTATAGCACTGAAGCATCTATTTGAAGTTACTCAAAATATACAGTGACAATGTATCCAAACTTTTGACTGGTACTCTATGTCGACTATACAGTATGTCAACTGTAAATGTTATTCAAATTCTCTCTTAATTATGGCAGTGAAACTCAGTCTCAGCAAATGTGCACATACCTAAACATATAATCACTCAATCACCACAAACAAACCCAAGTAGTAAAATACGTCTTCACAGCATGACAGTGATGAGTGGAGTGGCAGGTGGCTAGCGAGTAAGTGCGTCATTGTTGCATAAAGGGGTGCATTATATTTTCTTAGTTTTTCAGGGAATATTAGCACTAGAAAAAGGAAGAACTTATTTCAATCCTCTGTCAAGCATATGCATGCAGAATCATACAACATATGCAAAAGCATAGTGTGAGCAGTTCTAGCTGCAACCTGCAGAAACTGCACTGTGCAGCTGGCTTCAGCCTGTCGCAGCACCTGCCGTGTACACCTCAACACTCCTCAGCAGGATCAGCACTGCATGCTGCTTACATTTGGATTACACCATCACAGTTCTGACTCAATGCACTGTGGTTAAGCACAGTTCTGACGTCTACAATGGCCCGGCACCGATTAACTTAGCGGGGTGTCTTACTGGAATGCAAGATCAGCTCAGAATGGCTTAAGATGGTCAAAATCACAAAGAAATATCATCACAAAGCAAATCGAAAAACAAAGACTTATTCTTCTAAAACTCTAGCCACGTATTTCCATATTGGTAAAGATTGCGTCTACATTTTCATTGTTAAGTCAAAGTTATACAGCTATAAAATTCAACTTAATGTTATGTAAATGCTGTTGACCAGTTTACAATAAATGTAGGGGGCCACTGGAATTATTTTCGTAAACCTGCCAGAGAAAAGTCTGAAAAATGCTAAGAGATATTTGACAGACATAGTCTTTCTACTGGTAGAACAGCTATTAACACGGCATGATAAATAGCCTCTAACGCTGCGTTCTGTTGATCAATTTGCTTAAGAGATACACTGACATATAATTTAAATGTCAATTAAAATCAAGAACCCAAATGATGCATTGGTCTTCATAATGGCCTTTTAATGAGGTAAGATATATATTTGCCTTTGTCAGCTGCTCACACTGCCATTCGTGCAAATTCTACAGCGGTTTTAACGACTTAAGAAAATGCTTGGCAGCAATGAAAAGAGAGTAGAAATTTAATAATGGCAAGTCCTACAATAGAGCATGTGTAATATATAAAATCTAGGAATCTAGGTTGTTAATGGTATTACTTGTGGATTTGCCAAAAGCTATCATTACATACTATATAAACTTTCGTGCAGTGCTTTATCATTTCGTGCCATGTGACCGCTTTCACTAACAGGCTAACCACATGGGATGGGAGAGTGAAGAAGTGGGGGCTAATTTGAACCCACCTCCACTCTTTTGGTGGACCTTTATGTGCAATCTGACACAAATTGTATAGGAAGGTGGGCATGTTTTTCAGTGGTAAAATCACTGCTATTTCTAGTGAGGAGCTCTTTGGTGTGTTGGCGAGCAGTTATGACTAAGCCATTATTTGTTTCCTGAGGAGCAGCAGGTTGCCCAATGTGTGAGATGAGAAAATGAGTGTAGTTCGAGCGGGTGTCCTGCCTGCTACACTATGTAATTTCACCTTTCCTTTCCCTCTTCTGAGCACATATGTATGTACACACTAGAAGATGCAAGTGTAAAAGCACCCTACCTATGCAAAATTACATACAGGTGCTTAGATATAGTATATAATAGGCATAAACAAGTAGATGTTGCGCTGAACCTACAGGTATTCTATATATAGGTATATCGATATATAATCAAGTTACACCAAACGATACTCACATATGACATTGTAAGTATGGTATGGTGTGCAAATATTTGATGAAAGATACACATAGAAAAAAACTCCTGTTATTATTTTCTGCCTTTTGTTGTATTATGTGACTAAGAGCCCTGAACTGCAGACATGAAAGCATCTTCATCATCATCTCCTGCTATCATCAGGCAAGGCTCGCCAAATGCACTATAGACTCTTTGATGTGAAGTGAATGCTACCAAATGAAACACATACAGTAGCTGTAAGAACTTTCTCTTTTATAGCGTATCTGGCGGTTTATTGTTCCTTATAATATTCTCTGGAACAGTGCAGTTATTAATCAAAAAAGTTCATTTGAACTGCTGACACTATGTTGTCAAAACAGATATAAGCTGGAGCCGAGGCAATTTGTAATGCCAACATGTTCAAATTCTATTTTTTTTGTCTTCTGTTCTATTGTAGTTTATGAATTTCCATGAAAAATACTTGATAAAATAGAAACCTTGTGCATTGAATGATATCCAAAAGGGGAAAAAATCACTGAATGAATATGAGGCTATGTAACAGAAACCAAAAATCTAACAATAATATTACTGCATCTATGTGAAGGGACCTTTACAGCCTCTCTATAAAATATTTCCATTTCTCCCCACAGTTTCACTCGCTGACTACAGCTGAGTCATGGGAGGACATAAGAATCAAAAAGGGTGAGGGGGCTTTTGCAGCGTGCTGGAATCATCAGAGCTATGATGATAACACACCTTGAGAGGACTAGCTCCCTCTCCCCAGAAACTGGCAAATCTGTTTGGTCAGTCTTAAATTTAGCGACATTTTAAGACGAGGACAAAGGAAGAACAAAAAACATTTCAATTTGTCAAACTAAATGTGTCACATTCACTGCGCGCATCCTCTTTCATCCCTGACGTTTTGACCCTTGCTGCTGCAGCAACTTGAGGTAGTGCTATTTTTGATAGGCCAGCATTCCCTAACATTTGGAAAGGTGCCCTGTCACCAGCTTCATGTCAAAATACTCTTCAGTTACCTTAAAGAGTCTCAACTGCATAGGGCATGGGGAGGAGTTTGCAAAATGAATAATCACAAAGGAACAAATGACTACAATGCCTTAAAGCAGTACAGTAAGTGTATATCATATGGCACCAGCCCATTTAAATAACTAAATTCATAAACAGAGCCACGTCCCCCGCACGCACATATCTACTGTAGATCCCTCTCCCACTCACTCATTCAACACATCTTTCCCTCCTGGGTTGCCAAGGTAGCAGCCACTGTTGCAGTCAGGAAGCTCCCACTCTTAGCTCCCAAGGCCCTGCTTACACCAACACACACACACACATACACGCATACACATATAAACCACCCCCTCATGGTGGCTCCCTGAGCCTTGGGGCCAATGGACTGAAGCCTAAAGTGTGTGGGCTGGTTGGTTAGCTGCACGGCTGAGAAATAGAAGATGAGAAGCCCCCTTTAAGACTTGGATAACCCTGTTACGTCAGGATTGCAGAGCCTACCCTGTTGCACCTGCTTGGACTCCTTCTAATATTGAACAGAGTAACACCCCACCAACAGCAGAAAGTTCTAGGGACAAAAATATTGTCTGGCAATAGTGCCTGCCTGGGTACAGTGCACTCAAGAATGGAGGATTGGAGGGCAGGTTAACCAGCCCTGAGGCGCATTCCGCCTCTGGATCTGAAGCCAGCACAAGGGACAGTCACAACCTCTTTGTTCCATGTAAAGGGCACGCAAAGTGAAACGAGGAGGGACAGAGGATGTCTGACGTGAGGGTCACAAGAGGAGTGGTGCAACCAGGCAAGCTCAGGATGTCCAATTCTGTGTCCCAAGCAGGGGGCGGGAGGAGATTGAAAGAGGGAGGGTGCTAAGATGGGAGAGACAGGACTTTCTGGGACCTGGGACTTTGAAACTTTAATGTGTGTCTGCCTGTGTATGCACCTCTGAGCCTGGCAGCGCTCCTAATACCTGGCTTTGGAGATGTCAAATCCTTTTTTTATCTCTTTCCTTGTCAGCTTTGTTCATGCTATCTTCAGCCTTCAGCCCGTTTCAGGTTCAGATAAATGAAACCTGCATGCTGGATATAAACACTACACCAGATCTCCCACAACATGATTTCAGTAAGGATTTGAAAAGTATGTAATGCTTTGTCATCACACAGAAAAACTGCAGTTGTGTGATTTAAGTTTTCTGGAGGGTATAAATGGGTCTCATCATATGGCGAACAAAAGAATAAAAGGGTGTTTTGTTCCTATTACTCTTGTATAGAAATGAAAAAAATCTTGGTTTGAAAACTGAAGTATGAAAAAAAATAGCTTTGCTCCTGAGGGCATCATAAATGTACATATTTGAATATATAACCTGAGGTTTATATAGTGAATCGGATTTGCCCCCTAGTGCAAGTTCAACCAATCTGTCCTTGCAGATCAGGGCTAAATGTATGTTTTATGTTTGTGATACTCTTATGTGCGCTTAAAGTTCCATAACAGTAACTGAATGACAATCTAACTAATGGAAGTGTGCTGCCTGGCTTCTGCAAACAAAGCAAGCAAAATCCAGCTAACCTTAAGTGGGTTTTCTACAACTACAGTTTATAAAATGTACCCATCCTTATGTAAGAATTGAGTTCAGTACAGGTTTTTACATAGTTCTCAAGCTGCTGTCTGTCAGAGGTGCTCCAGCTTGAACTACTCCACATCTGACATCACAGTCCATCTATTTTTCATAGCCAACATCTGCTTGGCTTGCTACATTGTCACTATGATTTGCATCAGCTCCCCCAATTCCATGTATAAAACCAACACATGGAAGGTGACTAGAGTAGTGTGCACAAAAGGCTTCAGTCAGTGTGCTTTTGGGATATCTTCACAGGGTATGATGTAGAGAGAAAATTTTATTTCATCTGCACAAACACAAAGGAGAGTATTAAAGGTGAGAGGTTTACTGCTAAAACCTGACAAATTCTGTGGCCGCATGGGAAACAAACGGTACCGCAGACAGCCAGAATGGTGCCAACAACTATTTAAAGTAAAAGCAAAAAAAGTGAATTATTTAATCTGTCTTCACAAAATAAGACTACTGAGCTCTTGGCTAGTGTAATAATTGGCACAATATGAGAATGCAAAAAATGTCTGCCCATAAAAATATAACCCCCCCAAACCCTACTCCCCTCCCTAATGCAATCAATTCTTGTTCCAGCATGAAAAGCTATTTTCTTCTCTTCTATGTCATTATGAAAACAAATGCACTCATTTCTCCGCCAGAAATGCAGCTGATGCAGAAAAATGATCCAGAACAATGACTTACTGACAAGGATCAGTCAATTCCATTTCTTTCTGTGTGTCTGCCTGTGTGTATGACCAATTGCAGATGTTGAGGAGTGCTTATTCAGTGCACTGCAAGGTCCACATGGATCTTTTCAAGCTATCCATAATGGTTTGTGTATTATTTTTCTTACGTCTAAGAGCGGCAGAGCTTTCAGATGGTGAATTTGCAGCTTAAATAAACAGAAGAAACACAAACTGCTCTAAGTGGAAACATTTATAGTGCAGTGTCTGAAAGCCATTGTGGATGTGATGTAAGCATTTCTATACGTTTCTACTATACACAATTAACTGTGCCAGGAATGCAACACGTTTTATCTTTAACAGCACACAGGCAGGCAAGACATTTACAGGTGGAAGCTGTTTGTGTGTGTGTGTGTTTGTGGGCAGCTAGGTGCATGTAAACTAGACTTAAATAAAAGATTAACCTGCATATCCCTGGTGTGTTATGAGAGCACCAGGCAGAAATAGTTGTGCAAGCAGGCAAGCAAGCAGGAAGGTAGGCAAGCAGGCAGGAGTGTGGGGAGCAACAAAGACACCCAGAGGTGGCTTTTCTACCAGCTAAAGTCAGCCAGGGTGACAGACAGAGCTGAAGTGTCTACGCCTGCCCGCGCTCGCCTGAGCCTCACCCCATCCTGCCGTCATTGGAGCTGACAGGAGCAAGTCCACAGGAAGCTGAGGTGATGCTGAGGACCTGTCTGTCTCATACCTCTGAGAGGTTCAAGTGCTCACACGTTGTCAGCAAGCACTCACAGGTTAGTCAAATTGCAAACACTGGTGGGAAGCAGAGATGCAATGACACAAATGGGATGAATCAAGTAAAAATGCAACCAAAAAAAGACTATCCCAATTATTATTTATGGCAATCCTTAGTATTGGGTGAGAGTCCAGAAAAAAATATGAGGCACTGTGATTTTAAAAATTCTTTATTTAATTCATGGATTTGTCAGTCCTCATCAGACTACAAGCCTTATAGCCTGATCAAAACTGACTTATCCATGAATTATAGTACAAGGTCTTAATACCTAATATCCAGATGAAGAAAAAGCATTGGTTTATCCAATAATTCATTAAAGGATTTTTATACTTAAAAGCAGAGTGCCTAGGATTCCCTTTTGGACTGCCAACTAATACTGGAGGTTTCTATTAATAATAATCAGGGAGTCTTAATATTTTTAATCTCTACTTGACCACTGGGCCTATCCTTTAACAGGTTCTGATTTTTTAACATTTTCTTATTTTTATTTCAACACTAATGTTTTTCACCCAACACACCAATCCAGTTTTATTTTGTTTATTTGTTTGTTTAGCTGAGGAAAGTGAACTGGAAACAGCTGATACCAATGTACCAAGGACTCTAACCATTCTTACTTGAGGTATGAACAGCAAATGCACTGGAGGAATGTTTCAATCTTGTAAGGATAACATTTTGAAAGTGTTATCCAAGTGCATTTTTGAATAACTGTGAATTTATTTAAATTCTTACACTTTATTCCAGAGTCATGTTCTACATACTGAATATTAGAATTTGAAGGCAGTGAGACCTTATAACACTCAAACTCTCATCAAGATAAACTATTCTCAAGTTTCAATCTGAAATTTAAAAATTGTAAAAAAGGTCTTTTGCTCACTCAGTCTTGACTTTATTCACAAATCCTTACAAAACGTCTAAATGTTGGAAGTTGATCTTTCTTTTCTACATCCAGATGCACAGATTTATGACAGTGGAAAAAAGGGTACAGGTGTATATAAAAACCAAAAAAGTGGTCTCTTAACTCTTCCACCCTCCCTTTAACAAACCTGGCTTAGTCTGTTAATGATTTGGATGACTGTTAGAGAGCATGAAGCCTCTTGGCATTCCCTGCTGGAAGGGATCTGTACTTTGTTAGCCTAAAAGTTTGCACGAGAAAATTGCACCCATGGGAGAGCAAAACAGGCATCCACCATGGGGGGATATGGAGGGAGGGCAGGATTTATTTATAACTTTTTGCGTTGATGCTAAGTCATCAGACAGACGTTGTAGGAGATGCACAGTAAACGGTTTTGAAATGAGCAAACAAACACTTCTACCTCTCTCCCAGTCCCCATTTAGGGCCCGAGTAGCTTTACAGTAATTTGGTTCGTTTTTAAACTCTCTGCAAATATCTGTTGTTAGCTTGGTTCCTCACTGCTGCTTGGAAAATCACACTTAAGGGGAAAATCAGGTGGAGAGAGAATATGGTGATAGTAATGATGACAGCTTGTGGTATCCCAGCGTTATTTCTGTACACACCATCCTCCATTATCCTGGAGTATCTGACTCTCAGGCTCCATTTTGTGGCCCATTACAGCAGAAGAGGAAGATGGTCCTAAAGAGGAATCATACTTCAAAGAACAGGCAAGGAAACCGCAATGGTTGGGTCAGTGGCCATTTCTTGTTCGCTTTCAAAACTGTCATTTCAATTGGCCTTTTAGCTGTACTTAATCTGCTACAGGGAGTCTAATTCTGTGATTATACTTGCATATGTATCTGTGTATGTGTGTGTTTACGCTCTTCGCCTTGCCTGCCTGCTTGCTATCCGAGAATGGCTTGGTGATCTCGACTGCCTGCCTAGTGCACTTTAATGAGATTATCAGGAGAAGAGTGTCAGTAAGTAGGATCTAAAATGAAAGCCATTATGGAGCATTATCACAGAGCTCCACCACCCCGGCCCCCCCGATCCATCTGCTGTACGGCCACCCACACAGCCACTACACCCAGATTACAGCCGTGATTAGCACCGCAAAGTGCTGCTTAATTTAAACACCTCTGGAGAACATGTGGCACTTTGCTGCATTGCTGATTCGCTGCGCTTGAACACACACACAGAGGGCAAAGATGGATTTCTCCTTATAGACAACGCATTCTCTCAAGCACTTGAGTTATTTCAAGTGACGCTGGACTGTAGGCTTGTGTACAAGTCTGAAGCGTTTGTGACATATTTGATTTCTAACAGGTGTGTGCATTCGACACACAGCTGACTGTTGCATCTTCACCTACCTTTGATCTCGCAGTGTGTGAACAGCGATGTAAGCTTTGTAAGGTTTGTCTTTCTTAACAGCTACTATTGTTGTCACAGTTTCTTGAAAATAACAAATATGAAGGAAGATTAAAGGGCATAAAGGAAAACGTAGACAACGTGAAAGTGTGGGGTGTGTTGAGAATTTACAGTTGTGTATGCACTGCTATACTTTGAGGCTGGACTTCTTTTTTTACTGAAGCATTCTCTTTTTAACATCCCATCAGGATCAGTTCGTCAGAGGAGAAAGTAAAGCTCAGTTGGAGAGCAGTGACTCACCTCGTGTTTCCACTTTGCTTTAGCCAAACATTGAGTGTGTTTACATGGACATGAATACGCTCATTATGAGGCTTATTTTAATTTTAAATGTGCATATTCAGAAACTGACATTTACTTGGTTATGTATATACATGTATATGTGCATGATAAATATAGTGTCCCAGTTACTGATTAAAGCATGCCAGTAGCATGTTGGTGATGTTTACATGCAACAATCTGCAATTTCAAAACCTGAAATCACATTTTTCCTGAAACTTTAAATTAATTTGACCGTGGTTATTAAACTGGCTTGTTCCACTATACAAATTCGGAAACTTGCATCCTGTAACTTGATTACTTCAGACTTTAAAAGTTCAGAATTTCAGATGCTTTTGCTGTTGCCATTGTTTGTGTTTATATACACTTGGAAACACTTAGCTGAAGTGTAACCAGCACTGGTAATCAGTCTTATTTAGAAACCTAGATAATTAAAATCACATGTGCTAATTAAAAAAAAAGAATACTTCAATAACCTAGATAATTACATCCATATAAACACACTCATTAAACTACATCATGTCATGATTTTCTCATGATTTTTACTTGAATATTTCATACAGAATTTTTAAGTTGATTTTTGTTTTATTATTTTGGTGAAACCCACTCTTAAGACTCACTGGATACATCTCAGATTATATGGTGGCTTAGCGGGATATTCTCTCAGTTTCAAAAAAGTTAATATTTGTTGCAGCACAACCAGCAGCGTCTGCGTGCAACACAAACAAGTCTCTGTTTTGTACCTGTGATCTTATCGCGAACCAGCTTGCAGGATTCGATCTCGCCGATGCTACCGAACAGGCTGCGGAACTCTTCCTGGGTCATGTTCTGGGGCAGGTAGTTGACAATGAGGTTTGTCTTGCTGTCGTCATTTGTTGGGCCAGTTTGCATGGGTGAGGGGCAGCCACGGCTGTTGGTGGTTGGCCCATTGGCTGTGTTTCCTCCTCCACTGGGGCCATTTGTAACTGGAGCCTCCATGTTACTGATGATCTGGAGAAGGGCAAAGAGGAGGAGGAAAAAACCGATAGGCCAGGAGAGAAACCACACAGAGAAAGGGTAGGAAGAGACAAAGAGATATGGCCATCATTAGCAAATTATTCTTTAGAGTATTAAGCAGTTGCAACACAGCATGTACAGTAAGGATTACAAGACTGACAAAAATGTTTGTTTTTGTCAGTTTTTGTCAGTCGGGCTCTGTGTATAGTTTACAGTCATGTACCAAAGACTTGATCATCTTTGAAATAATGTCATACTTGAACATTACACAACTAAAATAAAAATAATCCTTTACAGTAGTTTTTTTGAATAAAACTATCAAAAGATTTATTCTTCTTCTGTGGAAAAAGTAATTACCTCCTTGGCTTCAGAAGTTAGTAACTTTTTTTTTTTTTTAATTCTCTACGAGACAACAACTTCCTTAAATATGTGACATCACTGCTCTGAGTTTTTCCCCTGCAGGTTCCACATGTTTGAAATGCCTCTACATGATTTAAGTAAGACTGAAATCTGAGTTGTTTTTTTTCGTGCTTCATTCTGTTATAACTCACTTTCTTCTTTTTGATTTGCTGTATTCACGAGTCTGTTAGTACTATTATCCTGTTGGAAGGTCTATTTCCAGTTCAGCTTCCAGCTTTGGACAGATGGGCTCAGATTATCTTCAAGTCCTCTTTGATCTGATGTGATTCATAGGTGGATCAATAACTGTGAGGAATGATCAATGAGTGAGGCACCAGATATGTGATTAATGTCCTTATTTTTCCCCTTGTGACTGATGTGTTTATCTTATTAAAATATGAACATGACAGAATGTCAGTTTTTATGTCATATGTCCTGGGATATGACCTTTACTTACAGGTAATTTTAAAGATAAGTTTGATAAAGTTTTCCATGGAGTGTACTTACTTTTTCCACATGACTATTACATGGTTTGCCACAGATTCCTGCCTAAAAAAATCTGACATTAGCCTTGATCAGCCAAAAAGGCTGCCGCCATTAGGTAATTAAATTGCTGGTAATTAAATTGCTTGACCAACATAAGTAAACACTTGCACAAAGTCACAAACTAAACATGCAGTGAAAACAGTGCACACACTACACTCTACATTTCTAAACACTGAGAAATAAAACAAAAGGTAGACACAGAGAGGATAAACAACTTAATATTCATGACGGCAGTAAAGCCTCTCTAAAATGTTCTCTGATAGCTGCTGAGGTTTGTGGGAGGGGGCAGCAACAGGGGCAGCCCTTCAGCTAGCGATCTGAGTGCTGATGCTGCTGCTGTGACAGAGAGAAGTTTGCATTTTCAAATGTGGTTTTGCAGAGCATTTCAGGATCAAAGGGGAAGCTTGGTGTAAGTGTGTGAAAGCAGGGAAAAAAGGTGAGAAGGAGTAAGAACCAGAGGAGGAGGTCTTGCGCTTTGCTTTTCTAACAGAACACACTTACATTTATCAAAACTTATTCTCAGCTAATTTTCTAACAAAATGCAAAGGGAGCTTATACAAACACTTGCATAAGCACATTTATTTATCAGACTAATAGAGTATAAAAACTAATCTGCATCACTAAATGGAGGGAAGATAGAAAAAGAAAAGATGGAGACAATGCTGATGAGTTCCTCTTGACCCTGTTGCTCACGTTTGCACTTCAGTGTGGTTTACTTTTAGAAACAATAATCATGTTGATCCTGCAAAAAGAGTCATGAAATCTACTGCAAGACCCTTGAAATCATATTGGGCCTATAATATTTGGGCTAAAGCACTGCAATGACCTAACATGCTGAAACCGAAATTAAGATGCAAATATTCTTTAATCTCATTCAATCAAATTTTTAAAGTCATCACTCAGATCTCTTCTTTCCGCTGCTAAGCTATTCAGCTTCCATTCTATTTTTAACTATTCTTAAGTACACGCAGACAGGCTGCACTTGGAAGCAGGGCTAGTATTAGCAAAGGAGAAGCGACACTCAAGTCGTATTTCACTCTATTTCTGGATTATCAAAAGACCGGACCCGTGTTCTAATAATATATCTCAAAGCAGAATTTAAAAATTTCTCAGTTTGTCCAGAAATAGTTTACGATGCGTGTACTTCTTCTTTAATCACTTTACTTTTATCTATCTGCATGTACTAATAAATGAAATGGCAGATGAAACTATTCACTCTTTAGTTACCATACAAACACCATTAATATGTTAACAAGGATATCAACTAAGCAATGTTTATTTTTTGTTATAACAATGTAAGTATGTAAGTAGTATTATACTGTAATTAAGCCTATATAAAGGTGAGCTCATTTGGAGACTGAATTGGTAACTAAAGTGAATTCAAAACAGATGACCTAGAAAAGTCAACAGTACATTTTAATGAGGCAGTGAGAGCAACTATAGTACAATGAGCCTGTGGTTTTTAATCCAAATCTATAAAACTGTGATTATTTCTGCCTTCTCCTATACCAACAATCTTACAGGATAGGATATGGCTGGGTTAAAACATCCATTTTATCTGTGACCTTTAAAATTACGCTATATTTTTTGTTATTCACTATCCTTCTTTTCTTCTATCCAGTGTTTAGTAGCAGCACCAAAAATATGTCAGCCTTAAATCTGCTTCCATCTCCTTATTTTAAGCGCGCGCACACACACACACACACACACACACACACACACACACTTTCATGTATTCACAGTCTGTGGCATCTGTTGTGAGTGGAAGAGGCATGCACTCAAAGGCACACACAATCACACATACAAAGAGAGAACAATGGCTCAAGCCCATAGCAGAAAACAAACAGACAGGGAGATGTCTAAAAGCTCTCAAGATGAGAGCTGCATGCAAATTGTTCTTTTGACAGTATCCTTCCCTACTCACTCACCACTCTACCACAACACAGATACAGAGACAGACTGAGAAAGACGGGGGGAGAGAGAGAGATGGGGAGACTGAAGAGGAAGGAGAGAATAGTATCTAGCCATAACAGAGCTGATTGGAGAGAGCCTTATTAAATCTGTTTACATTCCCTGCTGGGCTTCATTCTGTCAGAGGGACTTTCAACTCCATGGGACGTTTTCTGAGGAGGTTTTTACACCAAAATGGCTGCCTCTAATTAACAGGGACCTGCCGAGTACCAGTAGCCAATTATATTCCTCTCCTTGTCCCTGCCCACCAGCATTTGTGCTGCTCAGCAGTCCACTTCATGTTGCTTGTGAACACTCTGGCTGTCCCTGCTCTCCCACTGTGGAGCCTAGTGCTGAGAACAGAACTCGCTGCGTGTCCTGCTGACTGGGTACAACACATAGCCAGCATTCTTGGGCTCTTAGCCTCAAGAAGCAGCTTCTTTTACTTGCAAGTTATCGTGCGACTTGTGTAGGAGGCAGAACCAGCACAGTGCTTCTGGCTGAAAGTAATACCTCTAAACTGTGTGCAGCTGTTGAAAACATATGAAACTGATGTGAAACGGCATTAGATAAAATCTGATATAAACTGTTGCCGTTAAGTTGAAAAATATCAATACCCAGTGGTTGTTAAAACTGGCATCTTAAGAAAAATACACTGGCTTAGCTAAACTGGTGATGCTACAGTCATCATTTAGTTAAAGCAAAGTACGCGGTGAGGGATGTATCACTTTAACTTTTAACGGCTGCTTGAACCCTTGATACAAGAGAGAAAATAAAATTAAAAGCTGGATGTGAGATTGAGCAAATTGAGGGAGTCTTTGGGAAAGCAGATGTCTTTTAGAATTGCCCACATTTGCAGCTTTGCATGTTAATGACATGTTAAATACTGTTTTTAAGTACTAAAACATAAATGGGTCCATATAAACTGAGAAAATATGAGAAATTAAAGTGCAACACTTGTTAATGGCTTCCTAAAATATATAAATAGGATGACCATGTCAGCAGCTGAAAATGCTTTTCGCTCATCTTTGCACAGCTTCCTCTACCCTTGAAACCCCAGTCTTTCTTGCTGCCCCGTCCATCAATCTCTGCTCCAGTTCCAACTGTCTCAGTCAGCAGCATCACCAACCAGTGTGCATTTATGTGAACACAGTACAACATCAGATTATATTACTTCATGGGTGTGTAAAATGGCCGGGCCATCCATTTGGCAGCAGTAGTCTCCTTACCATCTTTGGCTGTGTCAGCAATCCCTTCTCTGCCCAGCCCTGGAGCTGTGGGAGCTCTGCCTGACGCCACTGTGTCTCTGTCGACCCCTATGGAGCGGAGCACAGGGAGGGAGGGATGCACAGCCCACCGTCAATATCATACACTCACTTTACAAGGTTAGGGTTGTAGTGGGACTTGGGGAGTGGAAGGGTTGAGGATGTTGGGAAAATGGCAGCTCACTAGAAAAACACAGTTGCACCTTTGCCGTCACCATCAGCCATACTAAAACAAAGAGAGGTGGTTCAGGGGGTTTGGATTCAGCTGGTATGACTGATTAACCTGTTTAGTTTATCATTTGTTATAAAATAATGACTTTAAAAGCTAAAACTGGAATTGTTAAGACAGAAATGTGGGTGAAGATATTTCTTTCATATTTTTAACATTTATACGAGCACCTTCACAGCCGACAGAATAAAAGTGAATGTGTGTTGATGCTGGCAGATTGGTGTGGTGACTGCAATGACCTTGGCAGAGTTTATAATGAGGGTTTCCCTCTTGCTCTCTGTGGGTAAACAAGCCTGTGGTTGAAGAGACAGCAAATGCCGCAAATGAGCAGGAAGTCTGTTCACTGGCTCTCCAGAGCAGGGGGCTTAAATGCCTGCAGCTATCTACGGATACTACAACAGCCAATTTAGCAGGAGAAGAGGAAGAGAGGAGGTATGACCTCTGCCTTCATTTACTCCTTCAGAGGGATGAAGAGCGGGAGTGAGGGATCAGATGGGAGGAGGTAGAAAAGGCAAGGGCTGAGTAATGGGGAAGACATTTCCAATACTTCAAAGAAAGGTAGAGACAGAGGTGGGGGAGGAGAAAGAGAGACTGTACATGTTCTGTTGTCAATGTGTCGTGTAAACTTAGGCAGGAATGCATAATGGAGGTCTAAATGAGAGTGAACTGTCAGCTTCAAAAGAGAAAAAGAAGATACAGAGGGGCAGAGAGGTCAGGGTAGAAAAGAGGACAAAAAATACAGCTTCTTCTTGCTTCTTGGTAGTGGTAAAAAAAAAGTTGAGCCACCTTTTGTTTTAATATGGTGAAGGGTTATTGTTGGATAGCTTTTGCATAAAATATCAAATTCTGCAAATCTGAGTGAGACAAATTGATCACAAACATTTTTTCAAGATTTCATCTACAGTGCAATAATATTTTCAGGCTTTTAGTTATGTTAATGTCAGTGCCATGCAGGTGTACCAAAGCCAGTAAGCTGTATTTATAATCATTTAAAAGAGTCAAGAGTGGGCAGTGCCAGGGATAGCAACACCCCCAGGGGCTAGTGTGCCCACATTAGTCACTACATACAGTATAGTGGACCAGCATTCATCTCATCAAGAGGGCAGAGGGCAAAATACTCTATAGTCAATTTAAAGCAAAAATCCCCTTAAATGTAAAGTTAAGCAGCTACCCTGAAAAAAGGAAATGTTAGGCAGAGGTGAAACATCAAAATCTTTTTCACCCATTCTACAAAGCTTTTGTTTTACATAATATGCCAGTGCGAAAGTGAGCGGCGTGCCGCAGCAAGCAGACAATGCAGTATTATCATAGCATGTACAAATGTGGTGATAAAAATGTAAACAGCAGCAAGCAGATGTACATGAGTCAATTTCAACAGCTAACGTATAGAGGAAGGGTGCATATTGTTGGCAAAAGAAATATTAAATTTTTTATAAGTGCGTTGAAGTGTGCATTCCATTTTGGAGACACTACTCAGTGCTCAACCATTCGATAAAACAAAGGAAGTATCTCTCTGTCTCTCTCACACACACACACACACACACACACACACCCATGCTTTCATCTTTCTTCATACTCTCACTGTCCTTGTTTTTATCACATGAACACACATGTGTGTCTTCTGATAAAATCTCAAATAACACTGGAATAAGGGTGCAATGCAATTACATTCACCAACCATTGAGATGAAAAACCGCTCATGGATACATTTTCAATTATTCAGGGAATACATTTCAGTCTGTGCTCAGATGCTGGGAAAAGTTATTATATAATCAATACACTCTATAACGCCATTAATATTTTATGCCACAAAAGTGCTTCCTGTCTCCTTGGGCTCCCAGCCAGTGGTATTTGGACACTGCAGTCGAATAAGACAAGCTTTTTCCACCTACAGCGAGGAAGAAGTGTATACATTTGCTTTCCTCTAATACTGGAAAATACATTAGGCCCACACAGCTTTCTTAAGATTAACAGCACATGCATCCATTTTAGTGTTTCTCTTTTTTCCATATCATGCACAAAGATTAGCTCAGATTTCTTTTCTCCACTGCCCTAAGTCATCTTTGGCACAATTTTACACAAAATTTAGATGACCAAGTGTTTTAACTTCCTTTCCTGTCTGTTTCACATTTGTCTCTTCTATTCTGCTTTTACCCAATAAAGCTACCACTTTATTTTGCTGGCCTGGTGCAGGCTTCCCTCCCCCCCCTTCTCTTACAGAGCTTAGACAATCAATTTACCCTGACTTGGCCAGGATAGATGGAGGCTGTAGAGACTGCGGAGTAGACAGTATGCTGCAGGATCTCTTCACTGATAGACACACTGCCTGGCAGCTACAAAATGGAGCCAGCATGCAACTATTTGACTTTGCCTCACCATCTTGCTTTATATAATTTTCCATTTCCTTATGCCTTTTTCAACTTGCTTTATTCTTTAAAATACTGACTGAGTTTTGTAATGAGACATGAAAGGATGAGGTAAAATTATCTCACATAAAATTCTGGATTTATTGTCAGCTGCAGAGACACTGATAATTACACACTTCTTGCCACCACAACGCAAACTCTCTCAGTCCCCCCAAAGTGAAACTGAATTGGAGTTCCTATCAACCTGACTGAGACACAAAGAGATTAATACGACTTTACTATCTCAGTTTCTCGGCCAGTCAACTTCTGTGTAATGCTCTCTGCGCTATTGATTTTTATTTTTCTTTCCTCTCCCTTTCTTCCTGGCCATCTCTCTCTCACCCTCTCTCCACCTCCACCAGCCTCTTCCGAGCTCTGAAATGTCCTGCAGGTCAGACGGATGCTGGGCCGGATCAATCAGGGAAAGTAATCTGGGAC
>VUQJ01027240.1:0-12568 GCA_015108635.1 Andinoacara biseriatus
GTTGGCCCAGTGTTTTGTGTTCTTTTGGTTTCTGTTTATTCTAATGTCCATTAGTCCTCAGTTTATTTCTAGTTCCTTGTGTTTCCATGTGTCAAGTCCACGTCTTTGTTTCCCGTCTGGCTTCCTGTTTTATTTTGATAGTCTTTTGGTCCCTGTCTGTCATGTTCAGTTTTGCTTCCCCTTGTCTCGTCTGGTTAATTATGTTCAGCCTTGGCCCCACCTGTTGCCTGTTCCCTAATTCCTGTGTGTGTGTATTTAAGTGCCCAGTCTGTGTTTAGCCCTTGTCGCGTCGTCTTCAGTATTTTCCTCCTGCTGTGTGCTCCTGTACCCGACTCCTGCTTTTGTTCCTGTTCTGTCTTCCAGCAAATAAACTATTTATGTTCACGTCCGTGCCCAGTGTCCTACATTGAGGTCCTCATTCCTGCCTGCCACACAGCCGATACATGACAGTTTCGAGCACGTTTTTGTTTTGTTTGTTATTTTTGAGTAAGAAAGTTGTTAGCCCTGTTCAACCCCAACCTGAAAGGCTGAGTGAATGCTTTCTGCCTGTCCCCTCTCTTTGGACCTCTCTGGCATGGGTGACCCTACCAGGGCCCGTAGGTCCAGCCAGCATAGCTCTTAGAGTCACCGGGACTCACGAGCATCAAGATGGCAGTCATGGAGAGGCAAACTTATGGTCAGACAATAAGTTAGTTAAGGTTCAAAATTCTTGCAAAGCACACTCACAATATTTAGGCATTTGCCCGTTGTTAGACAGTTTGGCCAGTTGGAAAATGTCAAAATATAGTTTCACCCTAGTGCACATTTCGTCTCAATAATTTCTTTCAGCTCTTTCTGAAATAAATTAAAAAAAAACAAGCAAACAAGAATTAGGACCTCAGTAGTAAACACACATTTGTTTACTTCCATATTCTAATCAGATTTCAACTTCCAAGAGACAGTCACCCGACTCCCAAATTTCCCCTATGAGAAATTTCACCACATCAGACAGTTATTAAACAACTGACCTGCAATAAACTCATTTGATGCATTTTTGTCTCCTTTTCCCCATGAATAAAAGTGCGTATGTTATTTCCTGCTTGGTTTTATTGTGAACACCACACACAGATATTTCACACACGCAGCAGTTCCTCAGAACTTTGCATTTGCACTGTGTGTTGTCACTGAAAGCTTTTGCAGCATTTGTTAAAAGCAAAGAATGAGATGATGTCTCAATCTTTCTACTATGGTCTGACATAGAAGTAGTTTTAAGTAGCAGTTTCAGACATACTTTTAAAGTAGCGAACTTCATAAAATGGTAAAACTACAAACTAGTGTGAAACCTGTCTGACCTTTTATGCCCAACATTGTCTATCAGTGTTTGTGTGTCATAACAATAACAATACTAGGTAAATGTTTCCATAACCAAATGGAAAGATGAACTTAAATATGTAAATAATTTTCATTTTTGTTTTGTGTGTGTGCGTGTGTGTGTGCGCATGTGTGCGTGTACATGTGTGCGTGAGAGCGTGAGAGCGCGCACGCGCATTTTACTTCTCAAGTATGATTTTGACAAGGATGAGAGTGTTTGGTGTGTAAATCTTTGAGTATCTGTGCATATGTACTGAGGCTGAGCAGAACACTCAAAATATATTACCAAGTATGTCAGAGGGAAAAAGTGGAAAAGCTGTAGGGATGGGAAAGTTCACCAAACACTGATGCTATGGAGAAGAGACGAGCTTCAACCTGATTAACATTCAACATAAGTAACTTTAAGTGGAATATTATTTATTTTATTAGATCCTTAATGGCATGATTATAGTTACTTCAACATCAAACAGAAGCACACTTTAATACTGGTACACATCGCTTCACTGAATTACATTAATTTTGCCTAGTGCACAACACTCAGGGTTTTCACACAGTTCCCTGCAGTGAATAGACAAAATCCTGTTTAAAACAACATCACAGCTTGAATGTGAAAACGTAAGTTTTCAGTGGCAACAGATCACCTGCTAAATCCGGGGTTCCATCATGACATCTGCTGGACAAAAGTGTCACTGCATGATCGAAGGAGAATTTATGTGAATGAAGTTCATTAATCTTCATAACTAAAAATGTGTTTTAGTCATCTAATAATTATGCTGTGAATTAGCTATTAAGAAATTCCATCGATTTCCCTCTCATGCCTCAGCCAACCAAGAGTGCACAGCTTTCTCATGTGTATTTATTTAGAATAGAAATGTGGCACAAGATAAATTCTGATTAGATTATTTATGCCCCTGGAGCTTTTTTTAATTTTTTTTTTTTAACTGAGGCAAATTAGTGAAGATATTTTAAAGTGTTAATGATTAATCTGCTACATTTATGGTTAAGAGACTCCTAATGCGATAAGAAAATCTTATCTACTGCAACTTTTGTGATGGGAATAGAGATTAGCTGGTTGTTATGATATATTAAAACCTACCTTAGAACATAGGAGGGCCTCAGCAGACAGGGGTAACCCACCTGGTTAGCGAAAGCAAAGGCATCTTCCTGTGCAGAAAGAGAAGGGCACAGCAGACACATTATTATATTTGGGCCAGAAATCAAACAGAATAAGCTCGCACGTCTTGGTGCTCGATATAAAAACATGTACGTGAAGTTCCAGTAAACCTGCACTAAATTTTTAGAATAATAATCTGTCAGCTGAAGTGGCATTTTATTTTATTTTTTTTTTGCATTTATACATATTGTAGTAAGCAGCTCTAATTAAAATATAAAGCTTTTAAAAACCAGCTGATATGCATCCACTTTTGAGGATACATTTAAAATGGCAAATTATACCAAATACAATGTGGAAAAGGTGGTGAGAAAACTGAATGAGAGGGATATTTAGTGTAGACGTGACAGTTTAACCAAAATATCAAAGTACACGTAATAATGCTAAGATTTATCTGCCTTGTCTAACTACTAAATGATGAAGCAGAGCAGTTTTGATACATTAGTGTATATGATATTAGAAAACTGCATGATTATAGACACTTAAAATAAAAAAACTAAATATTGAAACATGTGCTGGTGCTCATCCTCTAACTCCTTCATACAGCAAGCCCCTTTTTATCTTTTCTCAGTTCAAAAACACACATTATATACCATATGTGCTAAGAATAAATCAGGGAAGTAAAAAGGGAGTATATAAATGCTCCAACAGTCAGAAAGAACGGGGCTTCAGTTCATCCGTCTTTTGAGTTTCTTTCCCCCTGCTATGAAAAGAGTGAAAGAAGAAAGTGTAGGAGTTGTGGACACAGTCTTGCAACAAGAGAGAAAGGCTGCATGTCCTCCTCCTCATCATCATCATTATCATCATAGTTCTTTCTCCATTCTGTCTCACCGCATGTCTAGCCTTTTTCCCTCTATCATTACCCACTGTTCACTCACCAGGTGAAGTACCATTTACCAAACAGAAAATAGCTTCCCAGAGACACAAGAACCATCTCTCCACGGCTCTCCTGGAGTTATTCCAGCCAATTAAAAACAAACAGTTTCTCCAAGACTGGCATGAACATAGAATATACATAAATTTTGGAGAGACAGAACTCTATCTACGTGTGAACTAGATAATCGCTCGTCAGTGGTAACTGAATACAAGAGCAAAGGTAATGGAAGAGACATTTTAACACTGACGGCAGACATATTTCAGTGCTCCACATGTTCCACAGAAGAGTCTGCCAGTGTTTCATTCAGATGAAGCCAGGAGTGAGTCGAGCCTGCCAAATACAAGAAAAAGACTAAAAAAGACATGCACGTAGTGCTGAATGGGACGTATGTGAGGAAGGAATTTTTAGAAATAGTGTCTGTGTGTGGGAAAATCTTTATCTGAAAAATCATAAAAGAGGCAACTTGCATGCCCAAATGTTGACATCAGACATCTCAATCTGTGCAGTTTGATGCTTTGTTGATATTTTTAATAGTTTAGAGGAGTAAAGGAGAAATTTTTAAACAGTATGACTGATATTCTTAGAAGGAGTTCCCTGTAAACCATTGGGACTGTCTTATAGTGACAAAACTAAACACAGCAAAGATGGCTGAGCAGATTTCACTTGACTGAACCTTGTCAAAATGACATTTCCAGTTACATTCAATTCAATTCAGTTTTATTTTTAAAGCACCAAATCACAACAACAGTCACCTCAAGGCACTTAATATTGTAAGGTAAAGACCATACAACAATATAGAGAAAATCCCAACAATCAGACAACACCCTATGAGCAAGTACTTGGTGACAATGGAAAGGAAAAAAAACCCCTTTTAACAGGAAGAAACCTCAAAGAATCAGGCTCAAGGAGGGGCAGCTATTTGCTGTGACCGGTTGTGGATGAGGGGAGAGGGAGACCGGACACCAAAAAGCCTTGTGAAAGGCAGCCAGAGATTAATGACAGCTAACGATTAAATGCAGAGTGGTGTATAAACAGAGAGAGAGTGAAAAGAGGCGAGTGAAGAAGAAACACTCAGTGCATCATGGGAAGCCCCCAGCAGCCTTGGCCTATTGCACCCTAACTAGGGGAGAGCTGCACCCTAACTAGGGGAGATTTTTACGTTTTTCAGGGAACCCACCACTCTACCAGTTTTGCACCACACTGATTCAAAAAAAATGTTATAATAGTAGTAATATTAATATTTCCACAGCAGAACTATAATAAATCCAGCAATGTATCTAAGTAAATGCCTTTACATGTTCTGAGTTAAAAGAATGTCTTAAAAAGTGGCACATTTTCCCAGTTCCCTTAAAACTGTTACTTGCAGCGACAAGCCATATCATATTTTTCATCTTGGAGCCGTAAATCCTTAAATTTGCACCACCCGCGACCCAATCCACACCCACACACACCAAACTACCTCTTCTCTGTTAGGAGAGTACTGTTTGCATTTTGTGACAGTGTACATAAAAGAAAGTAAGATGTAATCCAGGAATCACTGGTGAAAAAAAAATAAAACCATAATGCTAACTAGATACAGAAAATATTATAGAGGTTTTAGGGAACATTTCATATATAAGCACCAACTCAAAATTAAAGCTTCTTTCAAGACCTTTTGAACTTCTAAACGTTTATGCTTTTAAAAGATATGTGAGAACCTGTTTAAGGCAGCAAAATCACATGAGCACCTGTAAACGTAGTTTTTCAACATGATAGACTATCAAAAGTAATTAATACTATAATACTGATCCTTGGTGCACAGGTGAGGAGTTGTTTTGAAAAGATACTGAGAAAATGTACATCACACTATTGTGCTACTCTATATCTTTGTCACATCAATAATTCAGAATTTGTAGGTTTCCTCTCACCAGGGAGCTCAAGGCCTGCCATGGGGCTTGGGCAACCTCGAGGTCATCCAGGATACTGGAGAAGATGGAGCGCTCCTCAGCTTGGTCGATCTGCAGGGGGCTCGTCCCAAGAATCTTTACCCCATTCATGTGCAAGGGGACAGCTAGGTTGTTAGGAATCTGACCTCCCACTGACACGATGCAGCCAGAGCAACCCTGGAGAGGAGTAAATAGAATAAGAAGAATGCAAAAGATAAAGCAGATAGTAAATCAAGTACAATACTACAACAAGAAGAGGAAGAAGGGAAGCCCTGCCTTTAAGCTAAGATCTACATTCTGAAACCACTTTAAATTATCCTGACCTCTGATCACAGTGAAAATATGAGACAAGCACAAAGAGTTGATCTTGGTCGTGCCATGGGTTTAGTTATCACCAAGGAAGGTGTGTGTGTGTGTGTGTGTGTGTGTGTGTGTGTATACACACACTCCTTTTAATAACAGCGTGCAGCCCCTTTTCCTGTCTAGCTGATCCAAGGGGGATGCTGTTTCCATGGCAATGCCAAGTTGTATCTCTTCATTATTCATGGCCTTGCTCTCCTGCTCCTGTCCAGGGTTTATCTCCATGCTCTAATGCCATATTTATCACACACACATATACAAACTGTAGCTGCGAGAGAGGGATTGATGGTAATGCTATCTCCCTGAACAAACAAACACTTAATCACACTCTGATCCCATCGCAACTTTAACTGGATTACATTTCCTCTGCAAGGGAAAGTCAGCGGCCATAAGTACACAAACACAGCACACAACATAAATATAAAGGCGCCAACATACACGGAAAAAAACAGGGAAATGTTGCCCTTGAATATGCTTTGACAACATCTGGGTCACCTGGGCTCCAGACAAACACAATCACAAACACACACGTTTGCAAATGAAGGGAAAAATAATCAGTTAGCATATGTATGATATAAAAATCAATCCTGGTTATATATGTGAAATCACATCTTAAATAGCATTCCAATTATCCATTCCAATAAATAACTAGAGAAATGTGTGTATTTTGATACCAGTCTACCAGCAACCTTAAATTGAATCTGTTACGGTTTTCCTTGTTTTCTGGTATATCTGTTATCTACGCTGTTACAATGGCGGATGCTCATTGCACATAGACTGACATCAATGTGATGTCAATGTGCAAATAATCGCTGAGAAAAATTACGTTTTTAAGCAGATTCTTTTTCTACTTTTGGGTCCTAATGACATCAGATCAGAGAGAGGGGATATCTTTAATATGGGTATCGCAGGCACATCGCTCACAGTAGCTCTAATCCATCTGTTGTTAAAATTGTCAGTCTCTAAAAGGATAATGAATCAGAAAAATGTTGGCTTTAAAGGGAGTTAAAATGGCTTGTTTCAGGCAGGATGAACCAAGGGGCTGTATAAGGCCCAGTATAGGATAAATAAAGTTAAGAATCAGACAGAGGTATTTTAGTTCCAAGAATAAAAATGTGGAGTTGAAAAAAATAAGCATAATAGGACTATTTTAAAAGACTGAAAACAGAACTTAGAATCATGACTGTCATTATTTGTTTATATTAGTACACAATACAATAATTATTAGGTTTTTTACATAAATTAATCCAACCATCCATCAATCCAGCCACCATTTACTTATTCATGGCCAGGCTGCAGGGGCAAGAGTATATGCAGAGCTCCCAAAATCCACCTCTGCCTAGCCACTGCCTCTAGCTTATCCAGGGAGATGCCAAGACCAAGCCAGTCCATATGTCCTCAGTCTGATACGGGGTCTGTTTATGGTAAGGCATGCTTGAAACACCTCACCTAGGAGGGCTTCGATGAGGCATCTTAGTCAAATTCCCAATCCACCTCAGCTGGCTACTTCTGATGTGGAAGAGCAGCACCTCTAATCAGGCCTCCTGCATGACTTAGCCCCACACCGTAACTGTAGGTCCATTACATGTACAAGCCTTTTTTCCCACCCAGATACTGTCTATATCTTCTCATCATGAGTGGGGGTGGAAACATAGATTAACCAATAAATCTGCAGCTTTATCTAAATAACTTCATTATGTGACCCAAACCCATCACATTGATTAACCACCTAACAATGTAATAATCAAAAAAATATATTCCACACAGAATTGTAAGAAATAATAGTTCTACAGAGAGACAAGAAAACTCTCCCCAAAACAAAAAAGTTCACACAAAACTCCAAAAGCAAAATGTCCGGTTAATGTCCAAAGTTTTGGGTTTTTTTCCCCCCAGTCTCCATTAGAAAGAGTTATGTTAAGCTGCTTTTGAGGCAAAAATTGGTGTGACACATAAGGAGTGACAAAGCTGCATGCTTAACTGTTTTCTGAATTTATATATAAGAATAAAAGAGATTTCAGACAGTGTTGGTTATGTTTCATTCACGTCACTCTGAGCAGAGAAGGTATTTTTTCCAAAGCACTGTGGTGATCTACTCTGTGGGCAGTCCATGGTAATAAGTCACAGTCATGGAGCTAATGTTTGATTTCTACATTTTTCAATGAAGAATTATTCCTGAGCAGGGCAGAGAAGTTATTATGCCATTATATGAGTGCTTGTGTGCCAGTCTCAGACCTATAAATCTACCTGCCAGTATTATTGGGCAAACATTTAAGTCCACAAGTACACTCTGCCTTTGATATAGCTGTCAAGATTGATTTCTTTAATAAATATGTATTATGTACTTAATCAATATAACTCTGTCTATGGGAAACTTGAATTGATTGCAATGCATTATTTAAACCACATTCTAAACTACACACATGAATATAATCGTTTTCATTGATAAAACCCTTTAACAGATTGGTGGCCTCAGACTGTACTGCCTCATTCTCAATGCAAGTTGTAACAGGCTCTGAGCTGTAGATCAGGATACCGTATGAAATGATAGTACATTTATCTTTGGCAATTTCAATGACACAACTTTGGAAGTTGTGGTATATTTGGTTTGGACACTGACTGAATTGTACTGTGTGCCAATATTTGTTCTTTTCAGGACAGAAAATCCCAGATATGTGTATTTTGTTTGACTTTCCACAAATGGAAAAAAAAAAGTGTGTGTGTGTGTGCATGGTAGTGTTTTTCACCTCCTGCTGTGTGATATCCAGAATGCGTTCTAGGGTCAGCTCTTCAAAGTAAAGGCGATCACACTCATCGAAGTCAGTGCTGACGGTCTCCGGGTTGTGGTTTACTACGACTGTCTTCTTGCCCATTTGTCTCAAGGCTCTGATGCTGGACACGGCACACCAGTCAAACTCAACACTGCTGCCTAATGGGCAAATGGTTGATACACAGGTTAGCCATGAAAAGCAGATCATAATTTCAGCATCACAATTACTAAACTAAAGACTCTTACATTTGTTTTCCATGTAAATACTGGGTAAATACTGGATGAGAGAGATCATCAACAACCTTTGGCAACACTGTAGCTACTATATGTAGCAAGTTTAAGTTAATTGTATTTGGGTAAAAATGCTAGAGACACAATACAAATACATCTCATAAGAAAAACAGTACAATTTTTATTAATGTATATAGCATAAAAACCCATGTAAGATGTTTATTATTACACTTACCAATGTGGTAGGGTCCACAACCAAGTACCATAATTCCCTGGTCTTTAAAGTCCAGATCATGCTCCTGGTGAAGCAGACAATTTGACAAATTAACTTTAAGGATGGACTCTTGCAGACATACAACATGCTTTAAAATACAACCATTGTCATTTTGTTTTCAAAACATAATAATGTTAGGTGGTGGACCAATGCTTGAACTGAATATACCTATTCACGTTGTTTGGCCTGTGATTTTGGTCCATTGGTAACATGATGATGACATCATAATACAGCATGCACACTTATATTTTTGTGGATTTAAATTCAAATTAAAGCAATATACTTTTACAAAGTGTTAAAAGGTGCATAAATGCTACAAATGGGACATTTTAGCCCATCTGTTGGTGGTTTATGCATACAACAAATGTACTAGTTACGAACAAATGGTTATTTCCGAGCCCACATACCTGACCATGGTAGGTACAATATAGGTAGTTGGTTACTGCTGGGTACTCTGCTGCCAAAGTGTCAATCTAAGATAAGAAAAAATAGAAGGTTAAAATGGGGCATTTAAAAGAAAAGAAAAAAAAAAAAAAGATCACTCTCCTAATACTGTACAATGTAACCATAATCAAAATTTAAATATAACTTTTTGCATTCTTAAAAAAAAGGAGATTCAACTCAGCAGAAATGGGAGTAACCACTTTGAGCATGTGAAGAGCAGCCAGACTCACTCCAGAAAGACTTGAGTCAACTCTAAGTGGATTTCAGACTCAGGCAACTGCTCATTTTTTACAGTTTACCACTTTCAGGCAATACTACATAATGAGTATGTTCACTCGATACACTTTGAAGAAAATTATCATGTGTATTCACTTCAATACGTAGTTAAAGGCAGAACTCGTACTTGTGCTGGGTGTTATTCCAATGATATATTAAATAAAAATTAATTTGCACTGTTAAAAAGTTTGCCTCTGTATCTGAAGCATGGTGTAGCTTCATCCCTTTATGCTTAAGAACTCGTTATCCCAAAACTATGAAGAAAAAAAAAAAGCTTTTGTGCCATGTTGGTCAATCAGTTTTGCAGATGCTAATAATTTATTCAGTGAAAAATAATTATTCATTGTTTTTTCTACAGAATGTCAATACTGTCTTTCACTTAACACTGGGAAAACTGAAGATCTTAGTGGCGCTCCTGACAGCTTTGTTCCAACTGTAATCAATCTTGGTTCAATCAAATATCAAAAATGTGGGTGTTTCATCAGAGCAGGCTCTTAGTTTCATTAAAACTAAAAAAATAGCCTTGTGCGATCCTGATTTTTTTCCATTTACGAAATATCGCCGGCCTCAGTCGAATGGTGTCCAAATCAAAGTTGAAAGTATCTGTTCATGTTTTTGTCTCCTCGCGACTGGACCATTATAATTCACTGTACATTGGTCTCAGTAAGTCATCTATGGTCCATCTGGTCTATGGATGGTCCAAAATGTGAATGCAAGGCTACTTAATAGATCCCGTAAGTGGTCTCAAATGACACCTATTTGAACAAAAGACGTGCCAATAATGAATGAGATGGAAAGACAACTTTACAGACTCTCTGTTATTGTTCTTTTGTTTTTATATACATATCTTTTTGATATATTTGTAGCCAGAGGATACTTTTGGGTTTACATGTGTGTATATTGGCAGATTAGGCAGAGTCAGTTATCTGAGCCTATCTAGTCTCCACTAAAAGGAGCAGCCTAATAATGCTCACCTGTTTGACCCAAGGTTTGATGCCACAATTGAGCCTCAGTTCTCTTGCTGCTCCCTCATTGCAGCCTAGAATCTGACCGACCTGCCGGTCTGAGAAGCCGCTCTGCTTGGCCTTTAGCAGCATCCCCTTGGGGACTGTGCCACTGCAGGAAAAGACAAGCAGCAGTGGTAATTAGGCAATTTTGCCATCCATCCTGAACTTTGTCCACAGTTTAATGCCAATTAAACCCATTTTAAATATATTCAATTCATACTGTTGTGTCAATCATCTCTTAAAGTCTTAAAGCCGTGAATGCCAGACATGATTATGATGGTGAGGAAAAAAAAGAGAGGAAAAAGTCCATAGAACTGAGCAGGTGGAGCCAGTAAGTGGGTCATGACTAGCTCACTTACCCAACAGTGGAGACAACAGGGAAGAGCACCTCAGAGCGATCAATAACAAATTGACAAACAAGGTGCAAAGTTGTGGGAGCATTAGGTTGGCAAGTGCAGTCATTTAAAACCCATTTGAATCAATGAAACTTCCCTGTGAGAAGTAAGGTTACACAGATAAAAAGCAGCAGGAATACAGTTGGGTATCAAAAGGTGATTTTAGACTACGGTGGGTGAGTGAGTGTGTCGGGTGTGTGTGCATGCAGAAAAATGATGATCAGGATATATATCACCTAGAGTGACCTCCGATAACATCTTTCTAAGGAATAAAATAGAATAGAATTAAAAGAGGGCGTACTTTCTTTTTACCTTGACTGTACAAACTTACCACAACATGTGACGCCGTCTGTTATTAGAAGTACTCAATAAAAAAAAGTCCCCTTCAAATTTGTTTTGTTTTCATGTTGGATCAAGTTTTCTACAATGCACGGAAAAATCTGCTCAGACTTAGGAACGTGTAATTGCAATTTTACTGCAATAAAAGGACAGAGGAGGTGGTGGGTAAACCATTTCAGTGCATTATAAAATATTAAACTATATTAAAACAATACAGCATTCTATGCATTAAAAAAAAATCATACATTATAAAAACACAATGACAGTGTTAAAAGGTGCTCGTTTCAGGAGGAACGCACACTTCCTTTTGCTTTCTGATTCAGTAACGAGTTAAACTGAAGAAATGAACACGCTGTCATAAAACTGATATTGCCCTTATCATCCAACTCCCACAAACAAAGCAACAAGCAAATTTCTCATAATGTGGCAGCATTTCTTTAATTCAAGGTAGAGACAATAAGGGATTCTTTCTTTCCCTGGTAAACCACTGCTTTCTCTCCCTGCTCCTTATCTGAATTATTTATGACCTTATAGCGTAACAATATTGAAAATGTCAAGTGTGTTTTAACTCCCACTGCACGTGGCTTTGCTGAGAAATAACAAACCCACGAAAAGCTGCAAGTCAGAATCAAAGGAAAGACATTTGATCCCAGAGCTTGGCTGTGTTGTGAGCAATTTTGTCTGAAAAAAGCAGTTTAAAGAATGAATGAAGTCCCTTGCATGCTATGAACCTATGTGAATAGACCATCATGCACAAATAAAACGCAGAGCACCACTTATTTGTGTGTTGTTACCGTGCTTGTGTTTGAATAGAGAACTGCCATTTATTCTGACATATTCTTGCAAAAGCACATGGACACTTAATCTATATTAATAAAATAAGAATATCTAATTAATTTCTATTTTTTTCCACTTGATTAAATGTAAACATTTGAATCATTACATTTACAGTTGTGTGCATAAATCATGAAATTGCTATGGACTGGCAATGAAATGGTTTATAAACCAAATTATCTATGGCAGCATGTGATACAATCTCAAATTATAGAAACCTACATACCAATAACACAGGACTGAATGTGGGTCAACACTATGTTGATGTTGGTTTTTGTGCAACCTGAACTCAGATGGCTTTTATTAGTAAAACATTTA
>VUQJ01027241.1:5465-18116 GCA_015108635.1 Andinoacara biseriatus
GGGGTTTTTTTTTGCTTTTTTTTTTTTTTTTTTTTTTTGAAGCAAGAATTTTGCTGGCTCCTGTGTAATGAGCACTGGTGAAACTAATAATTAAAAGCATCATAAGACTTGTCTGCCAGTGGAGAGGCAACAGACTAGAAATGTAATAACAGGCCATTTAAATCACCCCAAATGGGACAGCGTGGTTGGATTCAGGGGAGACCTTTTCTCCGGGCCTCCAGACATAGCCCAAAAATGTGAGGGGTGTGAGCCGAGAGCAGCGTCTCACTCTGTGAGTCAGTGGGAGCACAACAGCCCTGAGCGTCCTGAGCGTGAACCTCTCATTTTTTTCCCTGGCCGAAGAGTCATAAATGTCTTGTTCCCATTGTGTGGGAATTCATCTCGGACATTGTCCCCGTGGCTCTGCCCACCAGTAGCCAATAAGTGGAACATGGTCTCCTATCGAGCAGCAGTCTAGCATTCCTGGCATTTCCAGTCGGCTGTCTGGCATAAGGTTGGAAGAGATACCGCCGAGCCGACTGGAAACCTTATTTTTGTCCATTTTTCTGGTGAAGAGGGTTTGGGTGTCTCCACACTGGAATGCTATTGTCTTTGGTGTGTTTTAAAGTCATAAAAGAAGATACTTGTTTTAATGAGACTGAACTAGTTACATATTAAACATCCGGAGTGAGTGTGGCAGAGTGTGTTACATGTATATATATGTTTGATGAGGACTTTTCAGACAAAGCTGCCAATCTTTCCATCGCACTCTTGATTAATTATTATTTAGTATGAATGATTAAAAATCTTGCTCTTGTCTTAGTAAATGCACGAACAATAAGAGTTTCTCTGTTTCAGACGTTCCTAACATTTGACCCTGTGACTTACAAATTGGTTGGAAAATACTAGAAATGGGCCAGCAAATAAATAAATTATTATTATTATTATTATTATTATTATTAATGCCCTTTTTTGAAACTTATATTGGCTAAACTCATTCAAGTAAGACAAAGGATGAGGTGGAGTCAGATTCAGTCAAACTGCTAAGGACTCACATTAAACCTGTAATAAGCAGACTTACTCTAATGCCTCTGGAAGCTCACGCTGTAAAGACTTTAAGTAAGCTCTTGATGATCAGATGATGTCTCTCTTCAGGAGAAACTTGCTCATGTTAAGAAATGCTGTCTGACTTTGCCCATGTGCGATCAAATAACAATCACAGAATGTGAGATTTGCTGTCAGGGTGGATTTCCTTTTCAAGGCCGCCCTTCACGATCCAATATTTTCCATCTCTGGGGATCCTGCCTCCACTGCTTCAGCCATAATTAAATGAGCAGAAAGGGGAGAGGGTGCAGCAGTGTCCTTGTTGGGCATGAATTACAGTGAGTGAATGAACTCCCTGGAGGGCAAGAGATGGGACTAACGCTCGATCCCGTAACCCTGCGAAGGCATCTGCTTAATCAGCAGATCAGTGGGAGTCTTTTTGGGGACTGCTAACTTTTACACTGGTGCCTTTTTGATTCACACGTTTATTAAAAAGCTCCACAAAATGGCCATGCAGCACCCCTTGGTACAAGGCCTTTAAAAACGTAAAAAAATAAAAACTACTTAATACATTTTTGGAGATCATAGGTTGTATCAGTTAACAATTCACTACAGAAATGAGGAACATTAGCTCTAACCTGCAGCAAGACAATGCAAAAAACCCCCACACTGCAAACATTTTCTCAGCAACTAGTCACGTGTTACCATTGCTGTTGTGTGAGGCAGTACTGACAGGAACGCAGTCTGAGCTAAAGACTAGTATTGTTCACAATAATAAATGTTTGGTAACCAAAAGACAACCTTCACACCTGATTAATGAAGCCATCATGGGAGTTTAAAAAAAATCTGCAGTTCCTTCAATGGCCACATGAAGCCGGTCAGCAAGTCATGGCTGTTTTAGACTTCTTTGTAGCGTCTACAATGTCAGCTACATAAGTGGCCAATGTCCAAAACTCATGCCTTTGAGTTGTTTTTTATGTGTCTGTAAACCAATGAGTAACTTCATGGCTGTAACCATCAAGTACTTACAGTCTATGTGAGTAACTAATTAAACTGCAAACTTATTACTATTACAAAGAAGTTTGGTAGGTTATCGGCTTACCAACGGAGAAAAAAGCAACTTTGTTAGAGTAATTATTAATTTAAAAAAAATTCATAGTGAGCTGATACCGGGAGCAGCTGAACTACCCACTGCTATTCCCGAGCAGCAGCACCGTCATTATTCTCCTCCTCCACATTGGGCCATGAGTGTTGTAGAGCTGGTGGCAGGTGTTTTAACCCTTCACAGCTTACAGGCACTATTTGCACTATTTGTGAGTTTTTTTCTCTGCCTTTGTAACCCAAAATTTTAACTAAACAGTATAAAAATAAAAAAGCATGTTATTTATTGCAGAAAAACAGGTAATCTGAGTATTCTACCAAGTTACTTTGTAGTTCATCACCATGGGCACAGAAGCTGATAATGACAACATGCTGATGTTTTGCAGGAGATTTACCACATTTCCTCTACAGTATGGACACTTACTAACATTTGGTAATTAGCTATGAGCATAGAAAAATCTTAAACAGGTGGGAATTAATTTCTACTATACTATTTCCATTACAATAGACTTGATGTTACACATACCTAAATGTCAACCCACTTTAACCTTTTACCAGCGATGTGGACCTTGAAGAGGTTTTCTCAGTGCCACAAAGAGTCAAGTCACCATCACATTTCCATTTGTGCAGTCTCTACCTGCTGTCACTAAAGCCTCCTTGTTGCTCGTAGATAAGGGGAAAGTTGATGAGGAACATCAGCTATTACTTGCAGTCATAAAATAAAGTGTTAAAGGCTAAACAGCAAGCATTGTGTGTTAGTGAACCCCGAGGCCCAGTGTTTTACCGCTCTGGATTTTAAGTCTCGTTACTGGGAGATTATTAGACTTAATCTAGTAAAGAGGAGCGTGACGTTCTGATCACCCCGAAGGCTTATGAGTGCCTTTTGAAACAGTAGGGGAATTCATCCACCCCGGCCATATGCTGCCTCCCACATGCAGTGTCTCTGAAGGGGGAGAGGTGTGGCTAATTCTGGAGTGAAGCCATTCAAACATCACCTGAGGCACTGAGCCGGCAGGTAGCGGTCAGAACAGTTCCATGTGTTATGAATGGGCTGTAATGGTGTTGATGAAGCACTGGATCACCTGTGGTGTGGAGCATGGTGAGCTCTGCCTCAGGGTAAGTGGTGGCTGGATAGCAGTGGAGCAGTGAGGTGCAGAGGGTGAGCATCATCATGGGAGCCCTTTGAACTGCAGGCTGCAGGTGGAATGTGCTTAGTCAGCAGGTCACTTTTTTTTTCATCCTACTTAAGGGGTGAGCCTGGAGAGTCAAGCTAATGCTAATTGTCCTTGATGTGGTGGTCCGTGACTGAGATTTACCAGTCATCTTGACCAACCTATTGTTTGTATTCATCAGTAGCAACCCAGACTCCTCAGATTCCTCTTTGATCTGAAAAATCAATTACTCAGTATTACTGAACACCAGAGGTTTTGCAGTCACCAAAAAATACAAGTTTGATGTATTGATGTAAGTTTGTCTATTCTTCAGCACAGTTACAATTGGTAATGCAAACTGGATCCATTGAACTATTTAAAGATTACACTGGTCATCATTCACCAAACAATAAAAATCCTCCCACAAATAACATTTGGAGTGTGACTACATACAGTACTGTGCAAAAGTCTTAAGGCCCCCCTCATTTCTTCATATTTTGCTAGGAAAATGGGAAAATGGTGCAGCAATTTATTGAAACTTGCCAAAATAAGTGGAAATGCAGCACATAAGGCAAAAACAGAGATTTTACAATTCTAACAAACTTTATTCTTCAGCACAGCCTGAACTCTCTGAGGCAGCTTTCTTGTCATTTCTTTAAGTAGTCTTCAGGAATAGTTCTCCAGGTTTCTTGAAGGACATTCAAAGCTCTTCTTTGGATGTTGGCTGTCTTTTGTTCTGTCCTCTGTCCAGATGATCCCACACTGCTTCAATAATGTTGAGATTCAGGCTCTGGGGAGGCCAATCCCTGACTGATAGCGTTCTACTGTGTGTTTTTCTATCCAGGTGTGCTGTTATTACATTGGCAGTATGTTTGGGATCACTGTTATGCTGAAAAAAGCTGAAATGCAGCACCAAACCATGACAGAGCCTCTACTGTGTTTTACCAAAAATTTAAATTTAAATTTTGGATCACTCCATCAGACCTCTTGTCTTGTATATTTATGCAGACCACAGCATTTTCTCTCTGTTTCCCTTCCTTATAAATGGCTTCTTGACAGCCGCCCTTCCACTGAGAGCATTTCTGATGAGCCTTCAGTGAGCAGTAGATGGATCAGCTGAAGGGTCAGATGCAGCTCTCAGGTCTTGTGTCAGGTCTTTGCTGGATTTTTTTTCCTGTTACTTAATGACATGACTTTCAGATACTGTTCATTTGCTGTAGAAAGTTTTTCATGCCTGCTACTTCATCTGTTATCTTCCACTTGTCCAAGGAAAAGAGACTTGCACAGTACTGTATGTAACCCCCAAAATTCATTTAAAGATGCTGTTGTTTAGATACTGTGTTATCAGACAGTGATATGAATCCCTGAATGTATTTGATGACTTCCAATGCTGTATGTCATGCTGCAGTAGCCCTGTCCTTACTGTGCGCCACAGCACTGCTCACAGCCAGCAGCAGATCAAGGCCTTGCTCCTCTGTCAGCCCCCCCAGCCAGTCTCCAGGTGGGCGCTGCTAATGAGCCCCAGTTCTAGCTCTAGTGAGGGCCTCTTCTTCCCAGGGTTGGAGGGGGCTGCAGAGGGGGCAGAGAGAGTCTGCTGGCAGGGTCAGCACCAGGCAGGGGGCTGAGGATGGGACAACGATGAGGAACACAAGAGTGAGAGCTGAAAATCACACTTTTCAGGCCTTATTGATGGCGGCTTTGCACATGAGTGTGGGAAGATCGAGTGTGAGGGCTTTGCAAGGAAAAAGGTTGTGCCACAGGGTGCATTATGAAACAGAAGTGCATTTTGTGCTCTTTGATCTGTGTTTATTGTGATTGACCACACACTGTTCCACTTGTTTGCATGCTCGCTGAATGGGCCAGGCGGTAGGTTCTCTTTGCCTTTACAGTATGAGATATTCCAGAGTAAACAACCCCTCCTTCATCCTCAACGAGATACAAGAGAAAGCAGTGACTAATGAGAGCGTTTGTCTGATGCTGCCAGCCTCCACTTTTGTTTCCCGGGGCTTTTGATGTTTGAAACGTCTGTTTTCAAAGACACAAATCGCCTCCTCTGCAGTGTTTGGCCCAAAATAAAACTTAAAGGGAGGGTATGTGCTGTTGGTGTCTCCACATCACAGGGAGAAAGAAGGGTGGCGACGTTTGGGGTGTAAAGGCGACTTTGATGATGTTTGAAGTGACCACAAACATGGAGATGCGATAATCCCTCTGCCCCGGCTTCAGCCATTGTGAATGCCAGTCAGTGCTACATTCAGATGACTTTAACAATGAACAGCACACACAATGGCTTTCTTTGGCGTTTTAGTCTGAAAGAATAACATCTCATCAGATTGGCCATAAAGTGTGCATTCTGCCTTTTAACTCTGAACTTGTGCAGGAATGTGCTGAGCTCAGCCTCAACAGAAAAACTAGCTATCATCAGAATCGAGCAGCAATGTGTAATGTCAGCATCTTCTGCTCTCAAAGCGCTGGACAGGGAGAGAAAGTGCAGTTTGTCACCATCCCGTCTTGCTGTAAAGCAGCAGTGACACTGAGGCTGATGTAAGGCGAATGCTTTTGGTACTTTTGGTCAGTGGTCTGGCTGCTGAGCTGCAGATTTAGCGCAACCGACTTTATAACAGTTTAAAACAAAGAGAATCAAAACCAGTGCGGCAGAAGCAGCGATATCATCTTTTAGAACGGAGACATTTTTCTTTCCTGGCAAAATCTGCCGCTGGATCTGCATCCATTACTCACAGTGCGGCTCAGCTGCTGACAGTTTGGTCACAGACTCAGGTGTTTTATGCTTGAACTGGCTGATGCTGCCTCAGGCAGAGCTGAAGAGCAGTGTAGTAGTCATGCGTCATACTTTTATTTCTTTTTAATAAACTTTTCCATTTTTGCAGTACTATTTCCCCAGACCTGCAAACACACTTTGAGGGCAGTTGTTGATATATTTCAATAATCCAGGCACGAGGATTTAAAAGCATGTTTAGGTTTCTTCATTTTTAAAAATATTCCTAAATATAATTTGTTAATAAATATGTCAGTGTCAGGCTGCCAGACAGCCCCTGTCCCTCAGAGTGTGCATCCAAGAATGGGCAAAGATTATTGCTTTTTGGGGGGGGGTGTTCTCCTTTATGTGTGTGCAAAAAGAGTTGGTTTTACTGGGGCACCATTTCAGCACATGTTGGAACTCCTGTGGTGCTGGTCAGTCAGAGCGGAATACCCCTGTTTCATGGGTTCACACCAATGCCATAAAGGATTCTTTGTCACCCATGAGCAGGGTCATCTCTCTTTCCCACTGCCCAATAAACGTTCGCATTCTCCACCTTTCTTATGATTTTGTTTAGCTCACGGGCCCCAAACAAAAGTGCAAAGACTCAAATTATTCACAGGGAAATGAATAAAGGATTAATTTGCATTGATTTTGATCCTCCATAAAAGGAGTAATTTTTTTCCCCCCAAGATGAACCAGAAAGCAAAGCATTTCTTTATCTAACAAAGCTGAACAAAAAGATCAATGGCACATTCTAATACGGGAAGAGAAATCTCAAAATTGATGCTTTGTGCTATATTAGTTTGAGGGATTTTCCACTTGGTCTGCAGACACAGATAGACATTGACTTTTGTGTGGAAATCCTGCTTTCGGTCACAAATTGAGAAAACATCAATCTAAATTTGAATAATTTTGCCTGTGAAGGCTTCAAAAAAAAGGTTCTTTATAAATCAAAACCATCTGAGGAGTCACTGTGTTAATGCTGCAACAAATGTTCCCTTTTCCACATTGTGTTTATGTGTGTTTGACTTATTCAGAGGCATTCACCGCAGCCTGTGAAAAAAATCCTGTTCTCCTTTTAGCTGTGTTTGGTTTGCTTGGAATGGATTGGACACAAGCTCAATTTGAGCCCAAAGAGTGAAAAAGGGTAATTTTATGCCTGATTCGTCTGTGTTTGTGTTGGTTGTTTGCAATCACACGAGCGTTTTGTAAAAGGAATTTTAATAAAGGGCACAAAACTTTCTTTCACAGCATTTTTTCCTGCAGTTTTGACTCTCGCATATGTTAGAAACGGTTTGTATCTAACAATGAATATGAAAGAAGTCAAACTGAATCAATAATAAACCACAAAAGACAGACACAGTGCTGGAGGGAACTCGACAGAAGCAAAAAAGCAATTTAGAATTTATCACAAACTATCTGTTTTTAAGTCGTGTGCAAACCCCCACCCCAAAAAAAGTAAGAATAATAAAGGCTAACAGGAAAATGTGCTCATCGTAGCACACAAGCAGACTCTAAGTCAATTTTTTACATTTTCTTTGCCCCCCACATGTGATCCTTTGTCTTTCAATAGCAACCCTCTGTTTCAAATCCAAGAACTTGTATGCAGAGGGATTGGGGGGGTGGAGGGAGGGGGGGGGGGTGCCAGTCCCATGGAGTGCAGCCTTGTTGCAGAGCGCTTAAGATGACCATATCTGTCATAGCGCATTCCACCGTGAGACTGTGAGTGGAGTGCAGTGGTGTGCCGGAGCTGGAAGTGTGGAGAGCTCAAAGGCCTGCTGAAATGCTGTAATGTAATTATGTGGACAGTCTCTCAGATCCATTAGCTTGAAATGGTGCTACAGCCCCCTCCCATTCAGTCAGTAGGCACCCATGTCTTTTCTAAGGGGTGGGATGTTGGCGGGGGCTTCTGAAGTCATCTGAAAAGACCTCCTCTGAACTCATTGTGCTTATTGTCTTTGTAAGCCTGTTATTAGTGAGGGGAATCAAGTTACGGCCCTCCGCTGATGACAACTTCAGAGATTTTACAGATACAGATTGGGGGCGGGAGTGCTTATTCTTAACTGGATGGGTGCACACATCAATCAAATCAAAACAAAACAAAAACAAACACAAAAACATCATTTATTGATCACTTCCAATTCCTAATCTCTAAATGAATTATTTAGAGAACTTCACAGAGCTCATTGTTATGTAACTGCACGTCTGCACCTCTATCATTAGTGCATTGGTTTTATAATAGAAATGATCTCCACGCCTGTATGATAAATCAAACTCTTAGACAACAAATACTTTTCTTAACAAAGTTTTGCTTGCTGAGAATAGAAAATAAAACCTAATATTGGGAATTTTCTTCAGCAGAAACAATGATGATTCTGGCATCGTAACTTAATCACTTAATAAAATCCACTGAGCACAGCTCTCACGTCTGGAGGGACGTAAACAATCAGATCTTATTTATTTCACTTAAAAACTATTTAACAAGTTGGCCATGAAAACGCTGCTCAAGTCCGAGCATCTGGATAAAAGTGGAGATTGCATTAGCCTTGTAGTTTACAAAACATCCCTCGAACATTTATTCAGGAATCAAATTAAAGGTTCCAGCGATTTCCAAAATTTGATTTGGTGCTTTGTGTTTACCTAATCTCTGGCATTCACAGAGACACCGGTGGAAATGTCCAAATGCGTCACTGCACAACTTTAAAGGCCTTTCCCATGTATTCCAGCCTAGTGACCCATTCTAAATAACCTATATCATTGGGGAACTGCTGTTTATAAAAGAGTCCATTGGGCCGTCTGCTGAAAAGGCTTTTTTTTTTTTTTTTGGGTGGAAGCCTGGATGAAAAGTGCAAAGAGGAGGATAAAGAAAAAGTATAGGAGATGTCAGGACGCCTTTGGAAGGAAAACAAACTGCGGAGACCAATGTGAGTTGACTTAATCTGATTAAACTAACCTCATCAACAGCCCACTTAAAAGGGAAAAGAAAGCCTTGAATTGGAGCGAGAAGCAAGAGAAAAGGGTCTCTCTCTCTCTGTTCAGAAAGCCACAGAGGCTCAGTGAATGCACCACATTGTACTGGACATGCTGGTCTGCAGATGGCAAAATGACAACAAGCTGCTTGAAAAGTGAGGCAAATATAATTGATCTCAGGGTTTTTTTTCCCCTTTGCAGGTATGAAAACAGCTAAGGGAGTAATGAGATTAAGGAAGAATAAAATGAAAGTCCATGGAAAAAAAAAATACCACTTTCCTCTCACATTTGTGGTGCAAACATGCAGCTTTGAAGCCTTTGACTAAATGCAGCCATGCCTGAAATGCCATGAGAAATATTTCCAGATTCATATTAATTTATTCAAATACTGACTTCTTATGAAGCACCCTGTGGCCGTGGTAATACATCAAACACAGAATAGCTGAAGAGGAAAATAGCTGATTTAATACCAGCACAATTAGTTGGTGTAAAAAAAAGAAAAAGAAAAAGAAAATCTGGCCACTCCCAGACTGAAGAAATCCCCAACAACAATACACATGAAATATCCCAACTTGGCAAGTCCCTGCACATTGCTTGCCAGTATCTGTGAAGACTCATGCCCATATTTTTTACACACCTTCATTCTTTAATATTTGGCTTAATCGCATTCCATAATAAATTATCCACCTAGTGTTTTTAGCACTCCGTTAAATCCTTTCCCCAAAGCGAGGGGTAAATGCAGCAGCTGCAGGTGTCCTTTGGTCAGGATTGTGGCTTTGCTTGTTTCAGAAACCTCAGATGACTAACTAACACTAACAGGACTGCTGAAGCCCTGCTGTCATGTTAGATTTGGAAACACCCAAAATCAGATGATTTTGTCTATTATCATGAGGCTCTTCTGGATTTCCAAATAAGGAAATGCTTCATCTTAGGCTTGCATGATCAGCAGTGTGAGTAAAGATTTGGGTGGCTCTCAGAGGATTCTGAGATTTCAAAATGGGCCATCTTAAGTTAGGGAAGTTATGATGGTTTACGCTCATTCCGTTATTAGTTATGATTTAATGACAAAATATATGATTTGTTGCTTCAACATCATAACTTTATTCTTTCACGTGGGATTAAGAACTTCATGTAAACGCCTAATGAAACTTAATATTGCAACTAATTAATAGTGCAAGGGGAAGATTGCCAAATGTGTAAGTATGTACGATGAGAAAGAACGAGGGACGGAGGCAGAAGATGCAAAATGAAACTTGAACATATACACAAATGCAGTCATGTAAAACACAGAAGCAGCATAGCTGAGCAGACGGGTGCGGTCGGGCAGCATGATGCCTGAGGAAGAGCTCCAATATGGAAGCAGTATTTTAGGCCTGACACTTCTTCTGTTGTTCCTCTCTTGTCCAGGTTTCTCATTTTTTTTCAAGGACACACTGGACACCATGCCAACATAAGCTAAGTCTTTGGTTAATAGCTCTACTAGTGTTACCTTTAGCATTATTCATAGATTCAACTAATGAAATGATTGTGTTCCTGCAGGCTGCTAGTAACAAAGTGCCTAAACATACAAAGTTTGTGCTTTGCTAAGTCGCATGTTCTGTTCAGACACAACACTGGTTCATCCCTTGAGTTTGATGCCTTTTAATGCTTGAATGATTCACAGATCAGTGCTAAGAGGCTTAACTGGACCGAAAATGAATGTAAAAGCAGCCAAAGAAAAACTTTGAAAGACCTTCAGAAAGCCTGGAGAACTATTGCTCCATTCCAGGAACATAAAACAGAAATAATCAGTTACACGTCCCTCAAACGTGCACTTGTGGACGCACTCAAATGTCAGATTTGTAATGATTTCTGAGATTTATTCATAAACCAAAGTGATGATTCCACATGTTTAGTGAAATCAGTCACTGCATCTGAAACAAAACGTAGCCACCCCCAAAAAAAGGCATTGTAGCTGCTCGGTGTTGGGGAGTCATTGTGGTAAACACATCTAGCAGCACTAGATGTGTGGGGAGTGTGTATAAAGGGATTGGCCGGCCGACAGCAGCTAATACAGATATAATTGACTCTCCTTCTGTATTCTGCACATGGATTTGGAGAAGTGCACAGACCCATTGTACAACAACAAATTAAGCAGGCAGCAGTCAAAAGGAGCTGCTGAGCATTCAGCGAGACTGGACAACAGACTACTGAACTCTGCTAAATCTGCAAACACAGCTTCTCCCTCCTTCTGGGCCCTTTCATCTCCCCCGACGTCCCCTCTCGCAGTCCTCTGCCTCATAAAGCTAAGTCAAAAAGCAAGTACTTTTGGCTCTTGTCTAGTGAATGCTGATCATCTATTAAAGGCTGCCGTTTCTCCTCTCCGCATTCCTCAGGCCGCCATCGCCGGCCTGAGCTTTAATGATGCGCTCATGATGAAGTCACTCAAAAAGTTTCCTTCAATTGAAGGGGAATTCTTGTTCCCTTTGTCGTCTGGGTCCAGATCTTTGAAATGCAGGACTGAAGAGAGGGAGTTATTGATGGATTGGGTTTAAGATACCAAAAGTTGTGAGGGCTTTTTTTTTTCTGACTCCAGATCTGGTTCAGCAGGTGCTATTCCACCTGTACAGAATTATTAAAGCAAAATCCCATTAACTCCTCTGCTGCAGGGAGCAGCCGCATAATCTTTGTGGAGCTGCGCAGAATTAGATCCGCTTCATTTGGGCCGATCTGAAAGCAAATAAAGCCAATGTGAACCCAAGCACACACAGCTGGCCCTTGAGACTCAGTATCCTGGGTAAACAAGTGTCCAGCATGCCTCAACACCGTTCACCCATAGGGTGGAGGTGGGAGGGCGTTGAGCCACTGAACAATGGCTGATACACTGAACTGATTCACAGCTTAGCACAGTTTTATTACATTTGGCCTGTTTCAATTCACTACCAGCCAAGAGAGGATCCCAGACTTTGTCATCATGTTTTAAGATTACTATGACATCTTCGCCTCCTTAGAGTTGGTAATGCTCCTTTTGTTGCCGTGCGCCCACTGACTTAATGTGGAAATCTGTTGGTTTGAGTTTTAATTTGTGTCCCGGCTGCAGATTCATGTGGGTTAACCAAAAACTGTTGCTTTGTCTGTGTGATTTTTGGATTTCATTCGCTTCAGATTTTACTTTATATTACCTATGAAAAAAACAAAAACATTTAGCTTACATAGATTTAATATCTTCATTTAACATCTAACTTTCCAGAGATTTTACCACTTATACAGCATAAATTTTTTTAATCATATGAAACTTTAAGGCTGTAAAAAGCTTTATTTCTCACTATGTGAACATGTCTGCTTAGTCCAACTCTTTATTAAAAAAAATCTTTACAATAAGAGAAACAATCAGCCGTAATCTTTTTGTCATGTGCTCTATTTCTGGCAGCAAAGCATCAGAATTTTTTTTTAATATAAAATATAACATTAAATGAAAATAATCTACTACCCCCCCTATTTTTTTGGTATTATTTTTAATGTTTGTAATGACCAAGCCACTGGGAACAAGTCGAGATCAACACTGGTGTCACATATATATATATAAAAGTTATTATATTTATATATAATAACAACATACATTTAACTTTATGTTAGAAAACATTTTGGTTTCATTCTCTTTATATTAGA
>VUQJ01027243.1:12302-27879 GCA_015108635.1 Andinoacara biseriatus
GAGCAGGAGCATTCCCCCTACATTTTAAATAAAGTGGGAGTCATGTTGCAGTAGAACATAAATCTTATCATTCAAGGTTGTTGAAAACTCTTCCTTTGAGCTTTTGATAGGTCTTTGTTTCGTTCATCTCACATTCATAAGAAGGAATGGTGTGAAGTGGATAAATGCTCTAGTTGTGTTCCTGTAGTATGAAGGCCCTTTAGCCTTCCAAACTGTGGATACAAGATAATTCAGGCTTACATGTTTGGTCTTGAATGTGAAAGTGAAGGTGAAAGTCAGGGGTAAAGGTACTTGAGTGATACCGCAGTGAAAATAATTACTTGGTACATTGGCTTGATTCACTTAAGGAAATGTGTCTTTCCTGCACAAGAGTTTATTTTTGGCAAGGGAAGAAGAGTGAACCTCAGTCAATGAAACTCCAGATCAAACACAATTGATTTGTCATTTCCTTTTACGACCTTTTTATGTTGGTTCAGTCTTTTGAATCACCTCTTAAACATTTTTTACAGGTTTTATTCTTGCCATTTTCATTCCTGTCACATTTGTTTTGTTTTGGTTTTTTTTTTATGGTGGTTTTTGACCTAATGAGCTATTTTGTCATTTTTCATTTTAATGCTGGTGAAATGTGGTTTTGTGAAAAGCTGTTGCACAAAACCAAGTTAAGGAAACGTTACATAGTCGTTGGCAATGAACAAGGACATAAAGGCTTAGTTGGTTATCTCTGGCCATTATAGCAAGCAGCAGGGTCTTAAATAGCCAAAGCGCAGCTGCTAGAAAACTCCACAGAGCAGCTGCTACACAGGCCAAGAGCAGTGTGGTTTTATTGTTCTAACCTCTCTGTCTGTTGTTTATGATCTTGCTCACAGGGGCATATTGCCTGTCAGTGCTGGATTATGATAACACCAAAGGCCTGAATGTTAAACATTACAAGATCAGGAAGCTGGATAGTGGAGGTTTCTACATCACCTCCCGCACCCAGTTCACCAGCCTACAGCAGCTAGTCTTCCACTATCGTAGTGAGTACTCAAGCACATGTATTCACCAAAAGTTAGCCAGTGTCAACTGCTGATCGTAACTTTCACACGCGCTTACCTTTCCTCATTCAGAGCACTCTGATGGGCTGTGCCATGCTCTAACAGATGTTTGTCCAGTGACCAAACCTCAGACGCAGGGACTGGCCAGGGATGCCTGGGAGATTCCCAGAGAGTCTCTCCGTCTTGATGTCAAACTGGGACAGGGCTGCTTTGGAGAAGTCTGGATGGGTAAGAATCCTTAACATGCAATAGCAGGCAGATGGGTTCAACTTTGATTATGCAACATGAGCATCATTTACACTTCTTTGTAAAAACTAGTAGACTTTTTTATATTTCAGAGTATGTGGACTAAGAGTCCTTAAGGTAGTGCTTTACTGAAGAATGTCTTTCTATCTGGCTAACGACAGGTACGTGGAACGGTACAACACGAGTAGCCATTAAAACTTTAAAACCTGGCACCATGTCTCCAGAGGCCTTTCTTCAAGAAGCGCAGGTCATGAAGAAGCTGAGGCATGAAAAGCTTGTCCAGCTGTACGCTGTTGTGTCTGAGGAGCCCATCTATATCGTGACGGAGTACATGAGCCAAGGTAACACGTGATGGCAGATTGTATCGAGTTCAAAAAGTGGGGGAAAGGGTTTTTATTTCTGGAGTAGTTATCAAGTAAGAGATCACTGTAAGTTCTATATGAACTGCAGTGTCCAGGGTGTACCCTGCTTCTTGCCCTATTCCAGTTGGGATAGGTTCCAGTCCCCCACCCCAAACGAGATAACCGGAAGAAAATGGATGAGTGGAAATAATATTGGGCTTGTATTCACAGGCAGCTTACTGGACTTTCTTAAAGGGGACGCTGGAAAGATGCTTCGATTGCCTCAGCTGGTAGACATGGCCGCTCAGGTAAAACTACAAAAGATTCAGTGTCATTAAGGTTTATAATGTTGTGCATCATCTCAACATCCAGAATTCAGTGCTCAAAGGTATATTACACGGAAATGTTAAAGTTCTTCTCCTTTCACCTTCCAGATTGCAGCAGGCATGGCATATGTGGAGAGGATGAACTATGTCCACAGAGACCTGCGTGCTGCAAACATCCTTGTGGGAGACAGCCTCGTGTGCAAGGTGGCTGATTTCGGTCTGGCAAGACTCATCGAAGACAATGAGTACACTGCAAGACAGGGTAAGTCTGTTCTTTGTACCAAAAATATTCACACTCAAGTCAGCGACAGAGAGAAGTTCAGGTTTGGTTACAGAAAAAAGTTGACTTATAAGAAGGATGTTCTATAGTGTGTGTGACATGTTTATTTTCTTCTATAGCATACCACACTGAGTTTTATCATTTCTGCTGTATGGTTTCTTAGGAGCCAAGTTCCCAATCAAATGGACTGCACCAGAGGCAGCTCTGTATGGTCGTTTCACCATCAAGTCAGATGTCTGGTCCTTTGGTGTGCTGCTCACAGAGCTGGCGACTAAAGGCAGAGTTCCCTATCCAGGTAAAAGCTTCACTTGACAGGATAAAGCCACATAATGTGATCAGTTTATTGTTCAAAGAAGAAAAACAAACCACGCTGGATGATAAAATAAAGAAATTAATTTCAGTGGAGATGAAATGGCAAAAAATTCTGTCTGCTTTTCTTATGTGACGGGAACCTGAATATCTTTGGGTTTTACATTTTGGAGTGGGACAAAAGATTTATAAGAAGATTGCTGATGTAGTGTGAGTTTTCTATGATCTGACCTTTTTATAGACCAAAGATATTCAGTAGACTTATTGATTACAAAGGTCATCAGTCGACGTGGCTCAAAAAATAACACAACAGAATAGATTTTGATATTCTTTGATAAACACACACAGTGTTTTGCAAATTGAGCATAGCATTAAGTCAGGCAGATCACAAAGTCAAGCTCAGCCAATCCCAGCAGACTGGCGTATCTTCCTCCCACACCACTTAATGGTTCAGCTGATACGATTTTAACTGAACTGTATTTAAAGGAAGGATTTCTGCCCTCAAATCTAACTCCCTGTTTCTCTTGACAGGTATGGTTAACCGTGAAGTGCTTGACCAGGTGGAGCGTGGCTACAGGATGCCTTGTCCAGCAGAGTGCCCAAGCTCCTTGCATGAGCTCATGCTTTCCTGCTGGAGGAAGGATCCAGAAGAGAGGCCTACATTTGAGTACCTGCAGGGCTTCCTAGAGGACTACTTCACCTCCACAGAACCCCAGTATCAGCCTGGGGAGAACCTATAGAACCATACACTGAACTGAACCTGGGGAGGGGGGGGGGCCTCAGCACAGAATGATCTGCACTAACCGACCTCAGAGGAACGCCTATTTAAGGATCTGAGCCTGTGAAACTCACCTATGAGGAACTTGAGATTCATCTGTGGAACTAAAACCGAGATAGAAACCTGCAGAAGTCCCCTCATGTGCCATAATGGAACTGCTACAGAAGAACCCGGAGAACCTCCTTTCTGCAAGCACTCACTGTTTACTTAAGTTCTCTTGCAGAAAAGAGGATGAGCTGTACAAGGCGAACTCTTGCGGGACTGACTGTGGCTCTGATTGAATCGAGTGACTAAACTTGCGGGTAAATGTTTTGGAGAGGTGCGACTGATGTGGGAGGAACCAAATCAGGATCTACAGACGGAGCGAAAGGGAAAAGAATAAACCTCCTGTCGAAGAGAGAAGGTCAAGGGAGGATATTTCAATCAGGCATGAGCTGTTTAGTGAAACCTCCCTCTTTTGTCGTGTCTCTACACCTTCGTCTGGTACCTTTTCCGCCCACAGAAGAGCACTGCCACTGTGGCTCAGGTGCCAAAGGAAAGTCTGTCTCTAACATTCTTTATCTCCTTTTTGCCTCTCTTCCTCTATTTCTGTCTGACTTTGAGCATTTCTCTCCAGTTTTCTCAAGTGCTGCTGCTTCAAAGTGTCTCCAAATAACTCAGCTCTGGAACTCTACTTTGCATCTTTATGTTTACTTGGACAGTACTTGTCCTGTGGTTTAAGGTTTTGTTTTGTGGCAGACAAAAGTATCTGATTCCACTTTATTATAAATTTTTTTTCTGTGATTTTTTTTTTTTTTTTTTTTTTTTTTTTTTTTTTTTTTTTTCTTTTTTTTTTAGTAGGCAGGATATTGAAATTGCTATCATGGTAGTAAATGTACTCAACAGGCAGGTTCTGTAACACTGAAATTAGCTAATTTAAATTAACAATTGAGGGCTCTCTCTTGTTTAATCATCCTTTAGTCATCACCCTGTCCTTTTTTCTAGCTGTATTTCTTGACATATAATGAACAGCCTGCTGGATCCAACCTCTGATTAAAAATGACTTCGATGCAGGTCGTGTCTGAATGCTTCTTGTTTTGCTTGACTTGATTTAACTGGAAAGTTGCAGTGAAATGATGAGCACTCTTGCAGTGGCACTAAAGGCCACCTTCAATGAATCTCAGAAGCATAAATGGGGATAAAGTTTGATCAAAAGTTTGTGACCTACTAAGAGGCTGATGAAGCTATTACTGGAAAATATTAGTCAGAATGGGAAAAGCCAGAGTGTAAAAGCCTCAATAGTTCGGTGCCAACAAATCACATTTCTTTACCAGCCATGTATATACTGTTTTATTATCAACAGGGCTTCCCTGGGTTTTTAGTTGTTCCATACGCAACAATTTCTTAAATTAAAACTCCCCAATAATCTCCATGCTATTGTGTAAACACAGCAGATAAACATCTCAAGACAACAAAAGGTTTTTATTAATTTCACATCTGCTGTCCCTATGAAATATGCAACCAGGCAGCCCTAATGAAACTGTAAAACTCTGATCAGGTAACCCTAATAAAACTGTGTTTGACTTAAATATAGGAGTTGATTTTGAAGCCAGTTAGCATGTTTTTTGTGCCGTTCTTCTCTTGACCATTGGCTGGGTTCGTATTTATACTGTACTTTACATCAATATGTATGTTTACTTCAGGTTCAGGACAGGCATGGAGATCGTATACAGATGTCTGAAAAATTGGTGCCATGAAAAAAATGGTTTTCTCATTTTTAATGTACATCTTAACCACTGCAGCCAGTTTTCACTGTCATATTGTACATACTGTAGCTCTACCATGTACGCCACTTTCAGATGGCACATTTATGTTGGATATCACACATTTCACAGTGATTTGTTTCATAAAGTAGCCAATAGAACAAGTGTAAAGTTGGAGGTTGTTGCCAACAAAAAGTCACTTATTAAACTAGGAGACATACAGCAATAAGAGATGGTAGTGTGCACCCATGAACATAATCAAATTATTATCCAGTGACAGTTAATGATTATGGTTAATATTCTGAAACCCCAATGAAAGAGAAGTTTGGGTTTGTGATGTGATGTGATGACATGACAAATGAGGTCAAAGATGTAAATATCTTAAATGACTGTGACTATCATGTAATTTTTTTTTTGTATAGTTTCTTTCATTGCACCTCCATGCTGAGGTTTTTACAGTGACACGCCTGCTCCCAAAATATTAATCAGATGCTACTGTGAATGGGGTTTAAGGAATGTTTCCTTTTTTTAGTCATGTTCTGTTTGAAACCTATATCTGCAAAAGACAATTCAGAATTGGGCTTTTTTATTTTATATATAGAAAATTTTTTCCCAGAACATATTATTAGTGTTCCTCTTTTAGAAAGGGTAAATCCCAGTTTGTTGTGACACACTGAACCGCCTGCAAAGACACTGGGACAATGTCACTGGGCACATGACAAGTATGAGTAACGCCAAGGTCTGATTGGATTTTCTGTGCCATATTTAATAAGTGTCTCAGTCTTTTTTTTTCCTATTATTTTTTTTATAAATCTATGCAGTTTCAGTCTGAAATTCCTGCAACTTTATGGCCATTTTGTTCTAAAAACAAACTATGATCATAAACAGAAGGTGTGAGCATTTTGTAAGGACTTTTGTCTTTTTTTTTGTTTTGTTTTGTTCCAGTGTAACAGGATTGAAATAGGTATTGTGCCACTTTATGTTGATCTTTAAATGTGCAATAAATTATATTTCAAATGTGTTTTGATAAGGGTGTGTGCTAGTGTGTCTACTATCTTAGGATTTCAAAAAGATATATCACACTACTTGTGCATGACTCATTAACTTCATAACGTTAGGAGTATGTGGCACCATGGGCCGGAAGAGAAGTGAGCATGTGATGATCATCAGTCCAAGGTCTGCAGTTTCTGGAACATTTAGGCCAGTGCTTTCCCAGCTTTTTCCATCTTCAACAACTTCTTATGTTCAGATATGTTCATTTGAGGTTAGGTTCTGGACTACTTTGAGCCTACCAGGTACTCTTCTTAGCAATTACATATAGTTTACCGCAGGAGTTATGGTGAGCTGATTGATCCACTAAAGGTAGCTGCTTCTTTTTTATGCATTTTGTTCATCCACATGTAAGGTGTTTTAGGGTGCTGAAAATTGAGAGTAACCCAGGAAATTAGTTGCCACACAGGACACAATAAGTGAGGTTCTTTAGGACTTTTTATGTTACAAGCGTGTGAGGAACAGCTTAAATGGAGGGCTTAACATTTTCCTCATTTGGTGTGAGTCACTTTTTCTTGCACCAAAACGCGTACACAACAAAAAATAAAGAAAATACAGCAGTGGGCTCTGAATATAACAAAACACAAATAAATAAATAAATGTTAAACCAAAACCCACCAAATAACTGGGTTTATTAGGTAACTCCATGTTTGGACACTCTGGAGATTGCACACTTGGCGCCTTGCTATAATTGAGAGTGTGGCAGTCTCTAGCCCGCTTGGCAAATACTGGTCATTAACACCAAGAGCAACAACTTTACACAGGAGTCTTATCACCATCCTCCATGCATCTTCAGTCCAGTCTAAAAAAAACCCCACAAACCCAGCATAAAACAAAGTAGACCAAGACGCACTTGATGAAATCTTGGTGGAATAACAACCATCTTCCACAATGTTGCCACCTTGTGAACAAAGTCCGTAACATCAGGTGAACCCCTTGCAGCACATTTGAAATTAAAATACAATAAAGAACACATTTACCTTCACCCCAACATCCCGAGGGAATACTTAGCAAGTGATAGTCTCTGGAGCTTGAAATAAGGGCAACTGGACTTCTCTTTGTTTCTTGAAGAAGCCTTTCGGATGAGAAGTGAGATGTCTTCAAGAAACGAAGAGGTCCAGCTGCCCTTTTTTCAAGTTCCAGATACTACAATGACCTGGATAACTGAGAACCTACACAGACATCTTACCAAGTGCATTACCCAAGTGGGAAACTTCATTATGAAATTATGTTTCACCACTCAGCTATATGAGATTTTGAAAAAACATCCTCCAAGGTGAAGATTTTCAGAAACTATGTCTGAAAGTCTAGAAACCAAGTAAATTTTGAGCCGCTGTTAAGTTTAAAAGTGTTGGTGCCACTTTACTAGCTATTCATAATACAACAATGCTTCTTAACATCTGGGTAACAGCTGGCCCACATTTGTCAGTGCTGTAATTGAGCCATAAGTGCCAAAAGTTATTAAACCCAAATGTGTCCGCTGCCTCACTGTTTTCACTCACCCTCAGTAAAAACTGAGATATATCTATCCATCCACTTTCTTTAATGCCTTCCTTTTTTAAGGTCACTGTGGGGGCTGGAGCCCTATTATTGATGTGAACAAAGGATGCAAATTTAAAGAGGTTAGTTCCCCAAACAAGGCACATAAGTAGCCTGATAGGAGACAGAATTGGAAGCAGTTGCACTCCCACTCTCACAGCTGGAACTAGATAAACAAAACAGGACAGAGAGGGAAATGATGCATATATTTATGCTGATTCGGCAGGGAGGGTATTAAATGAAAAAAGTTGAGCATTATAATTTTAAAGCAATAAAAAAACTATGTCAAACCTTCAGAGCATTGCAATCCAGTAGACCCTTTGTAGACCCTGGTGCCTGATTTTTTTTTTCATATATTCAAATATTCATGTACAGGAACTGGGGCATGAAAAGTTTTAAAGCCTCAGTTTAGGGGTACCTCTGAAAGGATTTAAAAGATTCTAATTCTAGGTGTGTTGCTGCTGATTTTAAACATGCTGTGCCAATTTTTAAAAATTAAACCTTGATCCAACAGTCTTATCCAACTTCAGACTGATTTCTAAATTGATGTTTCTTTCTAAAGTCCAGGAGAAAGTTGTACTTTTGTACTTTTTTAGTTCCAGATCAATGAAAATGGTATTACTGAAGTGTTTCCGTCTGGATTTAAAGCACATAACAGTACTGACATTGCTCTTTTAAAAGTTTTAAATCTTATTTAACCAACAAAACGTTTACAGTTAGGCTAGGGGATCCATTGTCCTCAAAAAGCCTGATCTCATGTGGTGTCCCCCAGGGGTTCATTTTTGGCCCAATTCTTTTTTCAATTTATATACTTTCCTTTGGCTCAATTTAAAAAACAAACAAACAATAAACACTACATCTAATTTAATTGTAATACAGATGACTCACAGATTTGCCTGCCACTGAAACATAAACTGGCGAGTCTTCTGAGGTGCCTTACTGGACTGGTTAATGGATGCTAAGACATATATACCTTTAAACGTTCTTAACCTAAATGAACAGAAAACAGAGGCCATTGTGTTTGGTGCTGCTGACCTCTACAATCGTGGCCCTTTAAAGACTTTGCTAGGAACTTGGGAGTGATCTTTGACAGAAATCGGTCTTCTGACAAACACATTAATGCTTTCATTAAAACTAGTTTCTTTCATCTCCGGCTACTTACAAAAGTGAAGCCATTCCTCTGTTTCAGGGACTTTGAGAGGACTAGCCATGCCTTCATTTCATGTCATTTCATGTAATAGTCTTTATTCGGATGTCAGTCTCACTACTTCGCCGACTGCATCTGGTCCAAAACGCTGCAGCACGGTTACAAACTGGCACTCATAAGCGAGACCACAAATCCCCCATATTAGCTTCCCTACACTGGCTGCCAGTCAGTTTTTGAATTGGCTTCAAGGTTTTATTTGTTTCTAAGGCATTGAATGGGTTAGCACCTTCTTACCTCTCTGATCTTTTAAGTTTGGATATTCCCACTAGATCAGTGAGGTCTGCTGAACAAATGCTCCTAGCTGTCCTGAGTTCCAGATTAAAGCACAGAGGAGATCGGGCCTTTGCAGTTGTTGCTCCAAAACTGTGGAGCAAACTGCTTCTTCACATCAGAACATCTCCAACATTAGACACTTTTAAAACTTGTTTGAAAAACCATTTTTATTTTCTGGCTTTTAAATCAGACTGAGTTCTCAGTATGTCATTTGTGATGTAGGGAGTTTTTTTAAACTCCCCACATTACAAGACAAGACTGTGACATTGTTTGGTTTGTTCACTCTATAGTTTCATAAAATGCTCCCGTGGCTACTACTTGCTTCAGTACTGCTGGAGGTATTTTAGTGTCTCTCTTCTTTCATAATCTTACTGCAGTTTATATTTAATTCTCTTTTTTCACAAAGCTGAACTGACTGTTTAAGATAAAAAAGAACAATGTGTTCTTAGTACAGCAGCAGTTGTCTTTAATACTTTTACCTAGTTGGCTTTCTGAAAGAGGTAATCAGTCGCTGAATAATTGCATGATTCACTTTTGTGGGTTTCTTTTTTAACATCAGACACTGAGTGATTGTGTTGGAAGTTAAGTTAAGTTAGCAGATACACTGACAAACAGCAGGACTTTATTCTTATATCCCTGAAAAGGTTCAGCTGACGGTCAGCAAATCATCCTTTACCCAGAACATCTGGAATGTTTTTGCCACATGGGGGCAGTATTTGTCAGGCGTTTCAGGGGCATTCAGTGGACGAGGAGCAGGAGGCTGCATTCAGCAGCAGATTGTAACCCACCTGCTGTGGCAGCCTCCACTAAATAACATTAACCTTTGGAAGCCATTTACAGACACTTGACGTATTGCAGTCAGTGATACATTTTTCTGAAAATCTGACTTTAGGGCACCATACTACAATTCATAATTTATTACACATGGGAAGAGTATTTTGGCCCAGTGTTCACTTTGTCAATGTCTTTTGATTTATGCCACAACTCCCTAAAAACTAAATGCAGCTGGTAAGTGATTACAGATGACTTCTCTCTATATTGAGTCAGTGGCCACTTTGAGCCAATCGGCAGCTGACATTTCACCACTAATGAGAAGCTACTCTTTTTCTGTGGTTTTCTGCTTTGCTGTGATTAGGAGGGAAAAAAATGCATAACTTGATAAAGTGCTTCATTTCTGACAAAAAAAATTCTCCTTTACTGAGGGGGGATGCTGATTTAGCATGTTTGCCAAATATGAATTAATTGATCCCCAATAGGATCAGTAAATCACTTTTATTAATCAGCTGTGTGCATATGTTTGATTGCGTGCATATATATATAGCCATGCACGTCTGTGAACACACAGGCATGCACAAGTGCATGCAGTTTTTATGTTTGTTTGTGTGTGTGTGTGTGTCTGTGTGTGTGTGTGTGTGTGTGCGTGTGTTACTGGCTGTTGTTTTTCCCATCTGCTGAGCTGCAGTGCGAGTCATTTATCTCAGTTATCCAGGCAGTGTCAGAGCTCCATCTGTGAAAACAGTAAACACACTGACTCACACTCTCTAAGTGACTGCCATTGATACCAGACAAGAGAGCAATGCACACACACACACACACACACACACACACACACACACACACACACACACACACACACACACACACACACAAGAAAATAGTATGTCTGCTTAGACACACATATAGGGCTACAGTTACTGTTTGTTTTCATCTCATTACAGTGACATCAGCATGGCAACCCCCAGAGAGCAGTTGGGCAATAGTTCTGTTTTCGTTCTGTTTTGTGTTTTATTTTTTTTCCAATAACGGTCGAAGTTGCTGTTCTCCTTTAAATCTGCACACAGCCGGTGTAGATGAAGATATCAGAGGTGCCCACTGCTGGATGAACCACAGCAGTGATGCCTCAGCTTCTGATTATTTATTTCAAGTACTTTTGCTTTTACTGTTCTGATACTCAAAGGAGGAGGTTTAAGTTTTGTTGTGCCAAAAGCTTCGGACTGATCATCGTATTCTGTGAATTTTACTCTCACACACAGAAATTTCCACAGAAAGCAAAAGAAATGTATTACAGTACAGCGCATAATTTAATAGAGCAATATTTCTATCTTACTCTGTAGCTTAAAAAGAAAGTCAGTTAGCTAATAGTTGTGTTCCCCAAACCAGTCTACTATTGATAGATCGGATGACACAACCCCATGTAATTGCTGTAATATAAACAGGGGTGAAAAGTTACTACACTAAGAACAGAGATCTTGTAAATATTCAGGAATTTGCACTTTTTCAGATAGTCTGCTATTGGCCCATTAAACACATATCACATTTTGTTTGGTTGTGTTTTTATTTTTATTTTATTTTCCTTTCTTTTCTTTTCTTTTCTTTTCTTTCGGGGCTGGGGTGGGGGTAGGGGGTGGGGATATGCCATGATATTTGTATGCTTGCAGTATTCAGCACTGTCTGCAATACATGGTGCAGTATAGGACTGAAAGTCATAGTATGCAAATAAATATATGCATAGTTTATTATCACAGCTGAGCAGATGGTGGTGCAAGATCAAATGCAATTTCCTGTAAAATTAATAAACAATGAAGCATGATATATACAGAACACCGGCCTATATAATGATATCAGAATTTTCCAGTCCCTGAAAATCTGTACTGAAATACCAAAAAAACACAGTGTCAGCCAGCCAGCACATTTTCATTCCCAGAGCATCAAATACCCCCTTCTGTCAAAGCCACTCCACTGCTCACAGGTACGCACAATATGTCCCTTGGTTTCACTGTAAAACTGCAGTTACAACCACAGTAAGTTGGGTCTTTCTCCTAACTCGTCTCATTTTAAAGATACTGGGTTAGCGCCAAGTGGCAACCTGTGGAGGTTAAAAATAAATCCAATACTGGAGTGCAGAGTGGTGAAATGAGACGTAGAGAGTGAAAAGAGTTGAATGAAGATGAAACAATCACTGCCACATGGGAAGCCCCCCAGCAGCCTAGGCCTATTGTAGCATAACTAAGGGAGGATTCAGGATCATGTTATCAAGCTTGGTCAAAAAGGAAAAATTTAAACCTAATCTTAAAACCTGAGACGGTGTGTATCACTCGAATCCAGACTTGGAGTTGGTTCCAAAGAAGAGGGGCCTGAAAGCTGAAGGCTCTGCCTCCCATTCTACTTTTAATACCCTAGAAACCACAAGTAAGTGTGTGATCTTTTTCAGCATCACTCTGAGATAATCGCTCACTTTGCTGAGAGAGCAAAGTGCTCTATTGGGGTGATACGGTACTATGAGGTTTTTAAGACAAGACGTGGCCTGATTATTCAAGATCTTGTATGTGAGGAGAAGGATTTTAAATTTGATTCTGGATTTAACAGGGAGCCAATGAAGAGAAGCCAATATGAGAGAAATATGCTCTCTCTTTCGAGTCCCTGTCAGTACTGTCGCTGCAGCATTTTGGATCAACTGACGGCTTTTCAGGGGGCTTAAGGACAGCCTGATAATAATGAATTACAAGAGTCCAGCCTAGAAGTAATAAATGCATGAATTAGTTTTCAGCATCAGTCTGAGACAGGGTGTTTCTCATTTTAGAGACACAAATGCAGACACAAATGTTTAATATGTGCATTAAATGATATATCCTAGTAACAAATGACTCCAAGATTCCTCATAGTGTTACTGGAGGCCAAGGTAATGCCATCCAGAATAAGTATCTGGTTATACACTATGTTTCTAAGATTTTTAGGTCTGAGAATAATAACCTCATTTTTTTTTCTCTAAATTTTGAAGCAGGCAATTAAAGGTAATCTAGGTCTTTAGGACAGTCCTGTAGTTTAACTAATTGGTTTCATGAATAGATAAAGCTGGGTATCATCTGCATACCAATGAAAATGTATACAATGCTTTGTAATAATACCACCTAAGGGAAGCATGTATAATGTAACAAGAATTGGTCCTAGCACAGAACCCTGTGGAACTCCATGATTAACCTTAGTGTGTGAAGAAGACTCCCCATTTACATGAACAAATTAGAATCCATTAGCCAGATATTATTCAAACCACTGCAGCTCAGCACCTTTAATACCCATGACATGTTCTAATGTTTGTTATAAAATATTATGATCAACAGTATTGACTGCTGCACTGAGGTCTTGCAGGACAAGCAGAGAGATGAGATCATTGTCAAAGGCCCTTTGAAGATCATTTGTAAGCTTCACTAATGCTGTTTCTGTACTGTGATGAATTCTGAAACCTGACTGAATCTCTTCTAAATAAACCATATCTCTGCAGATGATCAGTTAGCTGTTTTACAACCACTCTCAGAATTTTTGTGATTAAAGAAAGGTTGGAGATTGGCCTATAATTAGCTAAGACAGCTGGGTCAAGTGATGTTTTTTTAAAGTAATGATTTAATTATTTCCACCTTAAAAGCCGGATAGTCACATTTTACTTAACTTATAATAACTTTGGCCATATCTGATTCTAGACATCATGTCATTTAGATTTAATTTTTGCCCCCCCCTTTTAAACTTCATTTCCACTCATTTTTTTCTTATTATAGGACATACCTATGTAGACATTGAACCATGTTTTCCATAATCTCCTAACTTCAAACACCAGGAAGATCACTCAGCATACGAACCACCCAGTTTCTTCTGTGCTCTAAATGAATCAGACTCTGAAAGATTTACACTGTACAGCTTATGAATGGTAACAGGAGATTCATTTTGATATCAATGAACAGGTGTGCAGAGAGCCCCAAACTTTAATCAGTCTTCCTTTGTTGTAAAGCACCATGCTGTGCTGACAGAGCTGTTTAGACCCCAACCTGCATGACTGACTTACAAGTTGCCTGCCAAGTTGCCACGGGTTATGGAGCTCTTTGTGGCATGAAGTTGCACCCTGTAGCTATTAATGATATCAGTTGCCTTGGCATAGGAAGTTTTGCCTCCGGCTTAGTTCTGACGTGCCAGCAAGAACTGTGTTGGGACAGTTTTGATACGCATGAAAACCTGTAAACACATCTTCAAGAGACCTTAAAATATGCCCTGCGTTTTTCACTGTTTTGATGCTGGAATGAGCAAAGGATATAATCTTTCTTCAATGGCTTCAAAGGAGTTATTTATGGAGTTATCTCGCACTCTTTCATTGCCTTTCATTGGTATGTTTTTGACGGTTGGTCCTGGGATGAGCATTTTTAAAAAAAAGTCTTTCTGTTTGCAATAATCTGTTTGTAGGGTTGCCAGGCACATTTGTCTGGCTTTATGTCGTGCTATTTTTTGCAGCATGTTTGTGGTATCATGGCATACAGTGGATGGATTTAAAAGCATACATGCTTCAGTGAATAACAGAAGTAATGGAGTCAATCCATCATTCCCTTACCTTCTTTGTTCTGTCTTTCTTCCACTTCTTTTGAAACCTAATGGTTTTTATAACCCAGGTGGATTTTGATCTAATGACTTTTTTTTGTGTGTCTACTGATTGGCACTACAGTAGTAGCTTCCAGAGGATGAATACTAATCACCTTTGAGTGCCACCATGAATGTTTGTAGTTTTCTTGGGTTTCTCAACACTTATAATGGTGACTTTGGCCACAGATGACAAAAAGTAAGGACTGCTTTCAGATTACTCATTCCCCAAAACACCTGTATATGAACAGCTTCAATTATCACACAAAAAATACTCTGGTGAAAGTTGAGTACTGATTCAACTTCTTTACTCAACTGAAAAAGTACAGGCTCCAAAATGTATTTAAAGTAAAAAAACAAAAAGCTGCTCTTCAGAGGACATTTCTACTCTCTTTTTTTTTTAAGCTAACTGAACTTCATGCCATATTAATGAAACTAAACAAGGGAATGCAAACTTCATTCCAACTTAACTTCTAATTCTAAAGAATTCACACAGTTTGAAAACAATCACTTAGAAATAAGCCACAATAATTTGTATTGTGAGCTCCAGTAGATTTTGTGTACAGGCTGTGATGAGCTGACTTGTTGAGTTGAGTTGAGGTTTTATTGTCATTTCAATTATATACAAGTACATATTGCCAGCTGAATTCCATAAGAGATAAGGTGAGGTTACTTGAGCTATGACAGCTGATTTCCCACCCCTGCAAAACATTTATACTAGTATAAAGCTTGGCTTAACAAATTTAGACTCCTGGGTAAATCACTAAAAATTCCAAATGACAAGAAAGCCCTTAAATTATTTGCTCTGTGCAATAAGTTTAATTTAATTTAAGACGACCCCGCTTTATTTTTAATTTTTTTTCTATTTTTCTTCTCTCAAAACATAGTTTATTTATCCTTTTGGGGTTTTTTCTGTTTTTTTTTTTCTTCTTTTATGCTCAACCTTATGTATATTTTTATGAATACCTATTGTTACTTCTTTGTTTGTACTTATGTTTATAAATAAAGTATTAAAAAAATACTAGTATAAAGATGAAATTTAGATCAGTATTATC
>VUQJ01027247.1:0-13336 GCA_015108635.1 Andinoacara biseriatus
TTCATTTCTGTTTATATAATTTCACATCTTTAGGGGGAAATTTGGCTGTAATTAAAGAGTGTAACACCTCTTCCCTTGGACCACCCCGTTGTATATCCATCCATAAATAGAAGATCCTATTTCATTACTCTTAATGGAAGTGAGCAGTCATATTGTTTTTATACCATACTTTCATATTGTGTAAATATCTGAAGCACATTGGCTGTGTTTGGTTGGTCACACCCAGATTTCTTATTTCAAAGATTCCTTGAAAAATAAATGTGGGAATTCAACATGTAGTTTTAAAAAAATTACAAAATAACACTTTTTTCTTCTTTGGTACATAACTGTTTGAACATTGACACAAAGCAGCACATCACATTTCAGGGATGTAAGACTTTTAGGCCCAAATGAAGATGCTCCAACACCCCCCCCCCAAATAGTTTAATATACTTCCCCATGGGAATCAATCCACATCAAATTAAAGACAGACAAAGTAGCAACACACACAGCTATCACTTTTTTCCAGAGTGCAACTGAACAATTTATGATCAAAAGTTAAAATCTCTCAGGATGTACTGGTCTTTTTTTGAAGTACGTTTAAATTAGAAGAGAACCTCTTTCTGGATGTGGGGTAAGCAATAGGAGGCCACCGAATTTCAGAAGCAGACAGGCCACCAAGTATAGCTGAAGAACTAAAATACCATTTGATTACAAACAGACGACCACGTCAAAAGAACTAGACAACTGCAGTAACTGCACCAGTTTGCTGATTTTACCCTGTATTGTATGTAGGCCACAAATAAAGAGAGCAAACAAGGGAGTTTGCTAAAGATCTCAATTTAATATCATATACATAAAATATTTATAACAATGTAGATTTGTATCATCAAATATATGACTCCAAAGACTATCACAAATAAATATGTCGTTTAACTATTTGTTGATTGAAACCATCATTTACCCAAGTTTCACCTTCTAATTATTCTTATAGGACTGTGAAATATCCCTGCATGTTGAAGGGTAACGTGAAAAAGACTTGAATCGTTCATGAGATAGATAAAGGGCAGGAAAGACAAACTCAAAGCCTGTACAGTAAGCACTCTGGTATTTGAAACGCTGTTTGCAAATGGCAAAGAGGAATCTTCAAGATGCTGTATCCTTCCATAGAGTCTCTTGCAAATAGCAAAACATTTATAAATCCTCCTTAAGACAGAGGAAGAAGCTTAAAGTCCACTTCAGATCATTTGCAAACAAGTTTTGCATAAGGTGCATAATTTAATGATACACTCTTGTTATTCCTATTTTAAGCAGAATCTGTCTGTATATTTCATTTTAGTCTCAGGAGAGGTGGAAAAGGCTGTAGCCAACCTGTGAGGCATACATGGCCAGATGTGCAGCAGGGAGAATAGGGGTGCGGCCGTATGTGTAGCCCAGTCCATAGACCCCTGCTGAACCAGAGTGCAGGGGGAAACCTAAGGATGAGAAGCCTGGGTAGAACACAGCTTTGGAGCCTACACCAGCTGCTAGTTTGAGTTTCTCTACCTCGGCCTCCTGGAGCCTCTTGGCTTTGGCTCGTCGATTTTGAAACCAGATCTTGACTTGGGTCTCAGACAGGGACAGCGAGGAGGAGAACTCGGCTCGCTCTGCGATGGACAGGTACTGCTTCTGACGAAATTTCCTCTCCAGGGCCAGAAGTTGCATTGTGGTGAAGGGAGTACGAGGCTTACGGTTGGTTTTGTGCTTCCTCAAGGAGCAGATCGCTGGACTGAGCTGCCCTAGAGGACACAAGGAAAACATTAAACTAGAACTGTCGCAGCTGAACAAACAGATCATTAATTCTATGCTTTCCAGTAGATTAACATCCCAATAACTGAATAATAAAAGTAATGGACAGCAAAATGGATGGAAAAGCTAAGTCTCTCTTATTTGCTGCTTCTCAGAGCATTTACTAATATTTTACATTTTACATAATGCAAGCTGATTATCTTTAAACACTGGGAAATTGATGAGTCCGACAATCGTTACATCATTACATCTAAATAACCTATGCATAAAAATGACAGAACAGTCCTAAACAAACTAATATATTGCTTTTTTATTAAAATACTTATTGATCTATCAAAAATGTGTAGTGTGACAAAGCTGACTTCATTTGAGTATTGATTTATTATTTAAAAAAAAAAAGCATAACTGCTCCTTAAACTTATGAACTTGAAACCAGCTGTGAGACTTTTCCTCCAGCTTTACATATTTTCAGTGTCTAAGCTTAAACGGGATGATTTAGGGTACCCAAAAGCCCTGATTTAAACTGAACCACTAATTAGTGGTAAAACTGCATTGAAAATAATTTACTCACGTGGTGGAGCAGAAATCTTAATGGAGCTGGATATCCAAGACGGAAATTCCCGTTGTTCCAGTGGTTCTGATTTAACACATATTAAGTTTTGGGTGCAGTGATTCGTCCTGTGCGCGTCATCTTCTTTCAAATCATAATTCCCCTTTTCTCTGTTGGTCACAGCCAGCGACCTCGTCTCCGACATGAGAGCTTCAACGCTGAAGGGAAGACAGGACACTTGTGCCGAGCGCCCTTTCAGCTGTGCTGACTCCGCATCCTCTTCTGTGGAAAACTCATTTCTTAAGTCCCCAGAAGCAGACATTCTTTCACTTTTCAATATTAGAATTTAAGTACAATCCATAAGACACTTTTCTGGTCCTGGAGTGAGAAAAAGCATCGCCCAGTCAGAAAGGAAGCTGGAGCAGCTTCTCTTAAGTTGTCACAAAGCTGACAGACTTAGTGCTGGAAAAAGTCTGGCATGCATTCGAGACTTTCAGCCAATGATGAGTCCTGATCCCAGGGTTTGGGGGGAGACTTGTGATTGGACGTTGTGTTTGGGGCACTCTGCCACACCCCTAACCAGACAGCAGGTCAGCTTCACATCAGCCTCATTTAGCAGTAATTACCATGGGGGAAGATTGTTTCCTGGCTCTATTTCTTTCACTCTGGAAACTGCAAACCCTTAGTTGACAGTGAAAAAACTTGCACATAGTCATGCTTGATGTCCTGAATTAATGCAGAATAATTTTAAATGAAACAGAGGCCGAACACAAAACCTTGCTGATATATGTAAATCAATTCCCTACCTGCTAAGCTACGTCCCGTGCAGCAATTAGGCTTGTAGATTGGCTTGCTGTGTCTTCAAGCGTTAGCATCTGTCTAAAGAGCCGTATTTCCAAAGCTGTCAAGGTCCTAATTCAAGCCCTAACATGCAGCTCCTAACACACCGACTGTTGGAGTAATCACAATGGTAATCGATAACAATCATGATGCTTTCAAAATTCAGAAATCACACTGCAGTTACACACTTAAATGTGAGAGTCATTTGGGGGAATGGATTATCGTTTTGGGCAAGCTTTAAAATGACTGTCATTACATTGTTATTATTAACACCTTGTAATTAGGCCTGTGGAATCCGGTTCTTTTAAGCAGGATTTAACGGTAATGATGGAAAATTGCTACCTTCCTGAGGTGTGTGGCGCCCGCTGCGATTAGTTCCAGTCTCTGCTCTGTCGATGGAGACAGAGGTGTCTCGTGCCTGTTTGAAGTTCATGCCTGTAGGGCTCCAGAGTATTAGGAAGCATCACGAGAAGTACAGCAGTGTTCCTAACCGCTGCCACCAACCACACAGTGAAGAATAATAGTGCAGTGCATGGGTATTACAAGTGACACAAAAAAGATGAAGAGCACAGTGTTTCCTTCCGTCCTGAGTGAGATTTAAATGTTCAATCAACCAATAAATGCACACTAAACTTGATGTGAGATGAATGTGCTTGTTGCATGCTCTGCTTCTTATCTGCACCTCTCATGACTGTCTCTCCCTCACAGACACATGTCCACACATACAAAGAGCTCCTGTGAAGAGGTGTGCGGTCGTGTCCAGTGCTCTGTGATCAACCCTCACTGAAACTGTGTGCTCTCTGTAATCATCGGGATTACAGTGGCATCAGGGTCTCAACTTCCTAGCTCCACAACACCATTACTCTCCATGTGAAGCAAAGTGCTCACACAGCAGGAGCTTAGTCTCCTGTAATGCACACGTGCATCTTAACAAAGGAGCCTCTCTGTCATTACAGTGCTTTTCTACTGATTCCCTCCCTACAGGTTTATAATGTGCACAGGCAACTGGGTGTGAATGTGTATTTGAAATTCAAACAAAATTTTATAATTAAGGGAATCAAGAAGGGTATAGGTGGATAATAGTAAGCAATATCACACCATACCACCATGCAAGATAGTTTTATATTAAAAGTTAGATACATTTTAGAAGTGTAATGATGCTTAAAATTCTAAATGATTTAAAAAAAACTGTAATAATGCATTTTGTCAATAAATAATGAGCAGGAACTACAGCCCTGTTATGTTGGCAGCTAAATAAATAAATCATTTGGGGTATTTTATTTAAAATTACACTGTCCTTCTTACTAACAGAAAAAAAACAATAGAAGTAATATAATTGAAACCTAGAGGACTTGAATGCATTTGACACACAGGAGGAAGTTACTTGAAAACTGTATTTGTATTTATTTCTATTTCAGTGAAAAAAAAAATAGAAAACAATACTTTTGTTCTGACACCAAAACACTGCTAAAGACTCCTGCTTCATTGAGGACCAAAGAGTTGAGTGCTTAACTAGCGGAAAATGGAATGCCACAGTCCTTTCGTACAAACAACTTAAGCTAAGCATTTGATAGTTAACCTTTTAGTGGGTGAGCTACATCATTTATGTAGGCTTCATTATTACAGTCATAATACACACTGACCATACGCAAGAATCATAGTTTCTAAGTTATAAGGCGTTTTGTCAATTTTGGACAATTATATTATTAAGTTTACCTTTATGATCTTGGTGGATATAAGGCAAATTTTAAAGGATTGTTAACATGACCCCACTTTACACCCCTACAAACTTTTATTATAATTCATTCAAACGTTTTTGAGTTACTGTGTTTACTGACAGAATGACACGCACGCAAACACTACCAAAAACATAACCTCCTTGGCAGATGTAAAAAGCTTTCCCCTCACATGCATTGAGTAAAGGCTTTAGAAAAGTGCATGCCTTGCAGAACCATTCAAAATGTTTCAAGGTGTTAGGACAAGAAATAGAAATGCTCTTTAGTCCCACTTAAAGAGAGACATCTTTTCCCCCTACATACTATCTAACTTGAAGTGTGAATGTACCAAAACAAGGTGCCAGCAGCTGCAGTGCAATAGCAGTGACAGAGTATGAGTCAAATGAAAGCACCAAAGAAGCCTAGGTTGCATTTTATGAGTATAAAATAACTGCTTAACACTTAAGATCAACGATAACTAAAGTAACTTAACCTTATAACTCATCAGGAGTTGCACAATATCGTCACATACAAAAAACAAAAAAAATATTTTCTACCTGGGGTGTTGTATGGCCTCTTAGGTGGAGCATTTACACCAGCTGATTCAAGACCTGCTTTTCCACCATGTAACCGCATCAGTAATTTCCATCCACAGTTTTCCTTTCCTGTCATATGGACTGCAGTTAGCGAGGGCTCCAGCATGTAAGGACTTGTCTTGTTGCACACTAAGGGACATAAATTTATGGCCTTTCTATAGGAATAATAGCACAATGTAAAATTTTTAGATCACCAAAAAAATTTATAGGATAAAACTTTAATCCCACAATGGGGAAAATTGTGCATTACAGCAGCTCAGTACAGAGAAGAATGAAAAGATAAATAAGACAAGGCAAATTAAATAAAATGGCATAGAAAACATTACATACATAAAATATACAACAACACGCATATACATATACACACATGTACATCAAAAACACTATATACAGATATCAGAAACACTATATATACATGTAGCAGGTCAAGTACACAGCATACACAGTATGCAGCGAGGATGTTTCAGTCTCTGACTGAAAGAGCTGCTCAGGTCTTTAACAGAGTCCTGCAGACACCGAAGGACCTCAGTCTCCTCAGCAGGTGGAGTCGACTGTGGCCCTTCTTATACAGTGGTGTGAGTTGCACCTGAAGTCTGAAGTGTACAGACTGAACAGAAAGGGTGAGAGGACTGTGCCCTGTGGCGCCCCCGTGCTGCAGACTACCACATCAAACACACAGTCATGGCACCTCACATACTGTGGTCTGTTGGTGAGGTAGTCGATGGTCCATGCCATCGGCTGCCTGTCCACTCCGGCTCCCTCCAGCTTCCCTCTCAACAGTGCAGGCTGGATGGTGTTGAAAGCACTGGAGAAGTCAAAAAACATGACCCTCACAGTGTTCCCCACCTGCTCCAGGTGAGAGAGATCTGTGCAGCAGGTAGATGAGGGCAACATGATAATGCCAGTATTATCATGGACAATATGATATGGCACAGCCCTAATTGTATAGCAAAGGGTTCTCACGCTGAATACACAGCTTTATTGTTGTTTTTATTCAAATGGGGATCATCATTTACAAAACTAAGACTGCATGTTTAGTGTGGTCCTAGAGCATGGGCATATAGGACTGTTTTCTTATAAATTTCTAGACAAATGGACTTCTTTTGGATACTAGAGGACAAGAATGGGCATTTGAAATAGTGCAGGGCTAAGGTGCTGCAGCATCAGCTTTGCTTGTCCATCAAAGCAGCAGCTGACCAGCAGAATAACACATCATGTCACAAAGCTTAAATCATATCAAACTGGTTTCCCGAACATGACAATGTTCACTGTCATGTTCAGGAATCCGTTGCCATGATGATGATTCCACACATTTTTCATTTAGTCAATTCATAAGCAAAACATCAATAAATAAATTCCCCTAACTGATTACAAAACCCCCTAACTCACCACAATAAATTAACCCTTTCCTATATGCCTATACATATGGCATAGTAACTCAGGCTAACAGGAAGTCAAACGGTAAGCCACATTTGCTGCAAAATCCAACCACAAAATATATTCAGCAAACTATCTCACAAATTTCACCATATTCATGAAACACCACATCCTTTGCAATTCTTCTGAATACAGTAACAGATGGGAAATGTCAGTCATTATAAGTCAGAAATGTTATCACACAGAAATGTTACAAACAAGAAATAGTAAAGCAAGTGTGCTAATGTGTTGCTGTACGCTTAGAACTGCATATTATAAGCAGTAATGAAGTAAAAGTAATTTCATGTTAGTGATTGCTTCATGTACAGTATGTAGCAGTTCCTACGATATCCAACAACTAGAAATATGTTTCCTAAACCGGATCCACATCAGTTATTGTTTTGTTGTGGCTGCTCAAACTTGGTATTCTTATTTACTTTTTTATCTTTAGATTGTTTTTGTTTCTTTGTTTTTACTAAAATTTTAAAATAAATGAATAGGTAAGTAATCAGGTAAGTAACTTCAATAAGTAAATAAGTAAAGGCAATAAAAGTGAGAACCACTCCACAATTCAACTCTGGGTTAGTATAAATGGTATATTTGATATGATACAAAATGTCACTCTAGTGTACAATTATAGGGCTTCTCTATTTGCAATATATAGATATGAGGAACAAAAGCCCATCTTTACTACAATATCTCTTTACAAAATGTTACCGCTCCAAATAAAACAAACAAAAAAAACCTCAAATCAGCTTTATATATACAACACTTTCATTCCCACAAATACTCCAAAGTACATCACAAATCAAGGAAAAAATGAGAAAATTTGACAAATAATTAACACTATCCCTGCCAATGATAAAATACTGCAGCAATCAGTGTTTTCACATCATGAATGAATATTCACGAACCCCTGGTAAATCAAAACAATACTCTGATGAGAGAAAGTGTTAATTAAAAAAAAGTAAACTATGAACAGAGTTTTCCATACCTTTGACAGTAAGAAGTTTCAGTGACAGAAAACAAAAGCACCTAAGCCCGACCTGCTCAGACACATCTGTCACGGAATTTATCAATGCTGCGCTGAAACCAGCAACTGATCAGGGTAAAACTACTTAACTTTCTTCTGTGAGGCTTTTTCTGGGTGCCACATATTCCTGGACACCAGACGCACAGAAAACGACTCACAAAAAGATTTGCATACTAAAAACAAGGTTTTAAGGGAAATGACTAGACAGTAGCATGGTAACAGAGCTGCAGAAGATCAATGACTTTCTGTTGCAATACAAAAACCCCGAAACAACTCTGTTTTTTTAGGCTGACAGCAAACTGACATGGTACCTAGAGGATGTATAACTGTGAAACTCTGATGTGATGGTGTGACATTTAAGCATGGTTCTGTTTGATGGCCAAGTTAGGACTGAACTTGTGCAATATCACAGTCACGATACCCGAGATACGACAAGCACACAGCTGCGAGCTACTATCATGTTGTGGTTGTAACTTCTGCTATGTCAGTGACAAACTACCCATTATTTTGGGTGGGGGGTTCTAATGGTCAGTCCCCACCAGAGAGTCCCCAGCGCTATTTTTCACCGATTCGCTTCATCTGTGAAATTTTCCACCCACATACCACTATGAGAGAATCGCTGGCCACCTACAAACAACAACGAAAACCAGCAGCAAAATATAGATCTGTCTAATCATCACAGCTGTAAGAAAACACTTTAGCCTATTTTGCGCTTATTTTTCTTGCTAGTCAACTTTCAAATTTGCTAATAGTATCAAGTCCTGTTTCTCACATTAAGCCATTTCAGTCAGGATGTGGCATAGGAGGTGTTAAATGATCTAAGAATCTAATGAATCATCCAGAAGCACAACAGCAGTGTCATCAATGGTAAATAAGAGACTTTAACATTTTACAGAAACTAACAGGGTTTTTTTTTCAGATAAACATGAATTCAAAGGCCAAAGAGTACTCAACATAGTTTGCATATCTCCTGTTCCTGCTAATAGTGCAGCAGACAAGTGAAATCTTTCAAAAGTGGATACAAGCCCCAAAATTTGCATGTTTGTGCTTCTGAAGCCAATAATAATAAAAAAAAAATCCCATTAGCCTCTTGAATTTTCAAAATGTCAGAATTTTTTTCCGTTTTCCATTTCCATCTTAGAAAACAACTGTTTGACTAAAGAAATTCAACCACTGGATGAATTTTAGAGATTTTACTCATGATTCATATGTTTTTTGACTAAAAGTAAGTAATTTATGACTTAACAACTTCTTTAGAGCTTCTTTGGTTCAAGTAACACATGATAATTGAGATGACATATATGCTGCATGTTGCTCCAATGGTCCAATGTTCAAATTAATTTCCCTTTTACCCATCTGATTGCATGATGCATACAGGTTCAGACACACCTGGTGTCAGTTTATTCCCATTCATTTTAATGAATTTCATGTATTCAATGCAGGAAGACTGGCTGCACAGCTGTCTCATACTGGCATGCTTATCCAGCTCATTGGAACCTATCCCAGACCTTTGATAAGAGGTGGGGACAGGCTAACCATTTACTTGTCACACCAACAGCCATTTTAGAAACACCAGTTAACCTTACAATCATGACTTTGGATGAGTTCAAACCTTCTTGTTGTGATGTGACCGATGCACCACTGTGCCACCCTATTAGTGAGAAGCAGAATACCATTGATTGACATATAATCAGTAGTAAATACATCAGAGTTACATAAACAAGCAGAGCTGGGAATGTCAACGAGCAGCTAAAGATATGCAACAAAGTAACATGCTACCGGCTTTCTGTGTGGATAGTTTAAATCCTGAGTCACCAAACACAGGAAGATTTTGGGGGTCACACTTACGAGTAATTTCAGACTTCTAAACTTCTACAGACATACATTTTCTGTAGAAAATGTATGACTTGACTAAGATCATTCAAGAAAGGCAACTCTAGTTTGATTTATTTGAAAAAAAATACATAATGAGTTCTCAAATGTCTAAAAAAAAGTCATCATAAAAGTGTATGTGCCACTTAAGGTACTTGTATCCACTTGTGAACAATTCCCTGTAATGTTTTTAGTTGCAATAAAATGACATTTTTTGCTGAAATAATAATTTTAAAAAAAGCTAATTTTAAAGTGGACTGACATTCCAACGCCTCTGACCATGTAAACAATGCAGCAAACCCGTCATCAACAGGCTTGGCATCACTGTCTGGAGGTACAGCTGCCAGTCTGCCAGTCTCCTTGCAGACCGCAGCTCTGATTGCCTGAAGGTCTCTTTACCACCCCAACAGTCATTTATCCTCCATGCTTTAAGATCATCCTCAATAAACTGCCTGTTTACTAGTTTAAAAACTATAAGCTCTATTTGCTGCAAAGTACATCAAGCTACATCACAACACAGAGGGGTTTGTTTCTTAAACAGAATAAGGCATCTTCACCTGTATTGACAGTGTGGCCCAAATCATGTTTTAAAGCAATTAAATTTGTGTCAGATGAAACATCCTAAGGACATTAAAAGCAGTGATTTTTAGTACATACTCTGCTTGCAGAGACAAAACTTTGCTGAACTCTTGCTGAGATTTCTGATATGGCTGCCCTGCCCTGTGTTCAGGGTAGAAAAGGGTAAAACAACTGACCTCTGAACACAGAGGCAATGAGGCTCATCCATCAAAACATTAATAAGTGGAGAACAATTTAAATGAAATTGTGCGACTCCATGATTTAACAGCAATTATATTACACTTAAAATAATCACTGCCACATGCTTCTCTTAAGTTGAATTACTAATATCAATCCTGTCAAATAGAATCAACTTCAAACTTTTGGCTCAACACTGAAACCTCTAGGGAATCGGATGAGGTCAATATAATTAACATAAGTCTTATTATTTCCTATTTCAAAACACTTACTAGTGAAAAATGCTATGGAACAGGTTATACCAATGATAATAAAAATGTTTACTTTTCAAGACTTTTGCCAAAACAACTGCTATGTAATATAATGGGAGCTTTGGAAACCAAATGCACTCTAAAATTTGAGCTTCTAAAACACATTGCAGCAACATTCTTAGTCTTGCCAAAACAACTCTTCACTCACAGGAGCAAAACACAAGCCAGCATTTGAAATGTGAAACACAATTAAAAAAAGGCTTTTACATATTTATAGTGAAACATAAACTAAAAAAGCAACACACCATCTACCAAATTAAAGTATCTCTAACATTTTTTAGTTTCCTGATTTGGTTATAAAATTGCTGCTGTAACTGCCAAGATAAACTAATATTCCAGGCGATGGTGCCCTCTGGTGGAAAAAGGTATTTCCTGCAACATTGTGGGCTGAATTAATTCAGCGTCATAAATGTTAGAAATTAAGTAGTTAAACAATGTTGGTATTGTCGAAGAAGCTGTCACTATTCAGTTAACATCTACACAAATTTAAAAATGACTTGCTGTAATTGAGGGGGACAAACTATACATGAAGCACAGACACATCTAAAACCTGCAGGACACTGGCTCTCGAGGCCTGGATGTGAGGATCCCAGACATAGGCCACGGAAACCCATGCCATGAAGCACCAAATACACAGTTTTTGCTGATGGTAATGCTAGAGGAGGTTTGGAATCTGCATTTACTGTCAGCAGAGCTTTGGGGACCTTTATGAGCTTTGGTGCCTCAGAACTCACTTCAGAGCAACACATTCTTTGACAAATGTTTGTAAAAGCAAATTGCATGGTTAGGCGCCATTTATAAGGTAGAGTGCTGATGTTCTAAACTAACACACTGGGCTGTAAAAGCTGTAAAATGCAACTATAACTAGACTCATTTGAATGAAGACCCCTGCACAAATATTTCATTGACCCAGTTAATAAAATAACAGTTTTATTTCAACTAAACACTGTTGAACGCTCTTTCTCTGAGAAATACATTTCTATTCAAATTACTTTGAGAACCAGAAACCTTTTTGTAACAACACTTCCAACATCTCATGCTTAAGAAACTAAATCTATCAACTACTCAGAACAAAGATTTGAAGAAACACTCAAGGTGAGTACTAGTAAGTTGCCTACTACGTTTGAGGGCCAATATGATCTCTGCAGACTCATTTGGCCTTGTTGAGAGCATCCAGTCGCTGCCTGATGAGCTGGTTCTCTTCCAACATCTTGGAGATGTTCCTAAGGTATGAAAGCTTGGCCTATCCAGGAAAGGACAAAAAAATTCCAGGAAAAGAGAAGTGGGGTAATAAAAGAGCTTGCCTTGTTCATGGATACAAAATACATACAGCTGTTGGTGAGACATTTTTATATTTCTGCATAAATATAACCTAAACCATCAAATTTCTGATTTCATATCTGATATGACCAGCAAAAGCATGTGAACCTCAAATAGTGACTGTAAATTTGGCAGTAGATTAAAATCAGGCGTTTCCAATCAACAGGATCACAATCAAGTGTCAGCGATTTTATCTCAATACCACAGATGTAGTAGAGCTAAAGATAAAATAGAATTTTCTGGTTTATATGAGACGTATTCATGGTAGTGGTAGTCTGATGGTTTGGGTCTGGACCATGTCTGTGCTGACAGAGCTAAGGTTAAGGTAACTTCCACTGTTATCCTCATGAGTGTGGTGTTCTAACATTAATATCTTTCCGTATTAAGTTCTATGGAAGCTGGACGCTGAAGGTTCTTAATATCTCTATCTATGACATGCTGAAGATGGCAGGGATACAGTTTTACCCTCTTGTTGAGTGGGAGATATTACCAATAGGAAAACAGCAGTTTGGTTTGTTACGTCAGAAAAAAACATTACACATTACTTATTTTATAGAGGTGACACAACTGTGGAATACGTTCTGTGCTTTTTCAACCATGCTGTGCCCAAATGTCAAATTCCACTAGATTTAATAAGACACAGCCTGAATTTGACTTTGAAATTAAAGTTTAAGGAAAGACCAGTCATCGTAAAGTTAAATTATGATCATATATAAAGCAATGACAGGAGGTTTTCAATATAGAGTGGGCCTGCCAGAACATGCTTTTTTGGTGGCCGTTAAACCCCAAGTAATTTAAAATTAAATCAATTTGAACTACAAAATATTTTTGAGTACACTGTTTTTACTTTTTGTAGTGCCTTCTATTGTTACCCTTTACCAATGCATACGGCCTACCTTTTCCTTCTCGTTTGTTGCTTTGCCGCTGGATTGTTGGGAGAAAAAGAAGACATCTCCATCAGCAACAGGAGCATTGGCACCTGACCATAACAATAACAAAAAAGATTGAATATTAAGCTTTCCTTCTTCTTTTGACTGCTCCCTTTAAGCGTTGCCACAGCATATCATCTGCCTCCATCTCACCCTCCTCTGTCACACCAACTCTCTGCATGTTCTCCTTCACTTAATCCCTGAACCTCATATGGGGTCTTCCTCTTTTCT
>VUQJ01027252.1:0-13772 GCA_015108635.1 Andinoacara biseriatus
ATTCAGGAGACAGGCACCCTCTCTATTTTTAAGATTAGGCTTAAAACTTTCCTTTTTGATAGAGCTTACAGTTAGGGCTGGATCAGGTGAACCCTGAACCCTCCCTTAGTTATGCTGCTATAGGCTGCTGGGGGGGGGGATATTCCCATAATGTACTGCTTCTTTTTACACACTGTTTTTACTTCACTTTGTGTTTAATCATTCTCTGTGTCTCTTCCACAGCATGTTTTTTGTCCTCTCTCTCCCCCCTCAGCCCCAACCGGTCTCAGCAGATGACTGCCCCTCCCTGAGCCTGGTTCTGCTGGAGGTTTCTTCCTGTTAAAAGGGAGTTTTTCCTTCCCACTGTCACAAAGTGCTTACTCATAGGGGGTTGTGCGATTGTTGGGGCTACTAATGATCCAAATATAAGATTCATCCAAAAGAAAAGTTTTAAGCCTAATCTTAAAATTAGAGAGGGTATAACTTGTATTTTGTGTTTTACTCCTTTTGGTTGCTTGAAAATGGAAGCAAAAATGTGAACATCATTTGACTCTGTTCATGACATTTAATGAAATTAGTGCAATGGAACAAATAAAATTATATTATGATGAGATTACTACAATTTCCCATTATTGTGTAATTAGGATAATATGCACCGTGGCATGGCCAGAAATCATTTGAGTACGTTGGCATGGAGGAAATCATGCGGGCCTATCTCCAAGATCCTAACGTAGAGCATTATTATTATTTTCTTTTACATAATTTGGCAACTAACATTAACTCATCTGCAGTCATCTGCCGCTGCTAACATAGTGCATGTGCACTACCACAGACAGTTTGAAGACACACGTGCAGCAGCGTCAAGTACATACAAATGCTCAACCAACAAAAGCAGGAAGTAAAACAAATCAGTGGGTCCCCAGATACAACAATGTTATCTGGCACGAACAAAAAAAAACAAAACAAAATGCAGTCAAACATTTGCACAGAGACAGCAGCATGAAATCTGAAGCCCACATGCACGATAAACTTAATCGGGGAAACGTGCTGAGGACAAAGAAAGCTACATGGAGTCTGTGATGACCCCTCTTTCTATTTGCACACGCTCTTCTTTCCTGTGAATAAATCAAAAGAACCGTCTACACTCTAAAAGGAGAGTAAGACCCTTGATATTCATCCAAACTGACAAAGACATAGAGCAAGCATGTGTATGTCATAGTTTTCAATTATTCCAAAGCATGTTTTATGAGTGATGAATTATATAAAAGAAACTCCAGAGTTGAAAAGGAATAGACATTTCTAGATCTATCATGCAAATGGATTTACCCCGAGGATGGATGACATGATCCTTAATGGTGAATCATTGTACCTTGACTTGCCCCATCCGCCTTGCCTTTCAGTAGGTTACTGTACAACATTAATGTACAGCGTTTAACATTACGTCTTTGTCATCCTTCGTGCCCACACTTAAATTAACTTTTTTCTTTACCTAATATTTGACAGCTTGACACACATATATTGTACCAGCAGAGTATTGCTGCACCAAAAACCAGCTTTAAAGAAATATCAGCAAATCAGTTCACTTAATACTCTTCTCAATTTTGATGAGCTTATGTGTGGATCTTCTTTCCAGTTTCCCCGTTTTCCTTAGCTTTCACAGTAATTAAGACAATCTGTAACCGTTATCCTCAATGTGCTGGTGAGTGAGAGGATGCTGTGAGGTTGATGAGGAACAGGCAGATGGGCCTGACAGTGAATCAGACTCGGTGGCGGTACTGATGGTGGACAGGACGGGGGCGCAACATCACAGAGAGGGACAGAGAGAGAAGAAAAGCAAGACCCGCAAAATGAAAAAAAGGGTGAGAAGATATGTGGGTGTCAAACTCAGTGACACGAGACAGACTGATTCACATGGGAAAGGGCATGTTAAATGAAAGCAGGGCCTGTGACAGCACCACAGGCGCGGATTGCACTCTTATCAAGCACAGCTGCACCCATTTCCCCTCAAAGGCGACACTCGACACACACAGAGACACACATCCATGCCTGAGCCAGCGGTACATCCCCTCCCTGCTCCTTTTAGAAGTTGTTAGCTTGTTGCCAAAGATTTTGTTCCCCATAAACTTTGTATCCAGCCGAGGTGCTGAAATGTTTTGCTACTGTATTGTGACATGACTTTGTACTTGGGTGTTTACAGCTGAGCCCGGTGCTTGCGAACAGCTCTGCAGGTAACCTTACAGTGGTATAACACATCCATGCTGGTGTTTTGTGCCATATCCAGATGAATCACCTGAACTGAAACTGATTTATTGCTTAGCTGTTATCGGGGCTCTGTTTGGACTTCTAGAAACTGTTCAAACTACAACTAAATGTGGCTGCAAAGGGTGCAATATTAATCTCAGGGGACTGCATCAAAATATATATATACAGTATATATATATATATATATATGTTTTTTACAGCTCCTATTATCAAATATTCTGTTCCCCGCTTCATTCATATGCAGATAGGCACGTTCTAAACTACAACCCAACTTTCTGACTTTGACCTAACAGATAAGCATAATATAAATATACACCAGAGAAAAATTCAAGTCAACAACAGAGTCCAGACTTGCCCCATTAAGAACCTTTCCGATAACAAAAGTGGAGACCTGTAAACATCCCCATGAGTTACCAGCCTCCTCATGAAGCTCCTGTAAAGTCAAGGGCAACAGAGAGATGTAAAAGCGTCAAAAAATAAAAAATAAAAAATGATTCCACTCTCATTTCTTGTGTTGGAAACATAATTTATTAAATTAAACATGTACCAGCTGGCAAATTATGCACCAATTACACTGTAAATCACAGATGACTCTGCAGCATGACAGTGACTGCACACCGCTGTTAAAACTCTTCCCCAATTGCTGCCTCCCGGGAGTGAGGAAGTACCCCCTTCACACAGCTCCCAACTTGATTTAAACTTGAAACACACACGCCTCCATCTGCAAAGCCCGACTGCATGCAATAGCACCCCAGAGCCCAGGCGTCCCTGTTCCCAAGTCTATGCTTTACTCTGCTTGGCTGAGTTTTATTAATGCAACCCTTCCACATTATCCATCATTTCACTTTGGGAAAGTCGTGACAGTTAATTAGATGCCACATTTGCTAGAACTATATTAAGGATTCAATGCTAAAGAAATAGCGTTGGTGACCTATGAAGGCAACAAAACATACACGTATATGTGGAGAAAGTGAGATGTGAGAAACAACACAACTAAATGCTTTAAACTCTTAAAACTAAAGGGGGAGGAACATTAGATAGACATAATATATCACTGTGTCCATCTGTTGCCAGACTCACTGAGGTCAGACACTGATGTATGATTCACTCTTTCAAAACCCACATCTTTAGATCTGTACAAGCGTGTGAAAACCACAATCTTGCGCAGTTACACAACAATACAGCAGCCTGCATTAAAGGGGATATTATTTTTTTGTTGCCTGAGGTCCACACCATGCTTTAGAGAGTAAAAAATAATTAGCCTTAATGTTGTGCGCTTTTATTATTATGCCTTTATTTTATTTGGATGTTTTCCTCATGGTGGATACAACCTTTTTTTTTGCACTGTTTCATGAAGATGCTCTAAAAGTGGATCCAGTGATAGAGGAGCCCTGTATGCACTGCAGACACGTTGTCTTCAGGGAATGAAGCCCAGGAGGGAACCTGCTTCTCATGTTTGATAGATGAAGTGCTAAATGCATCATCCATCACTGATCTGTTCTACTTTTTAGATCCCTCTTTGATATGATAATATAAAGATATGGTGCATGTTTAACAAGAAGTACTACTGTTTGGCAATGGAAATGCATTACCATAAGACCAAATAGTAATTTTTTTTCCTAGGCTGCTGCTTACCAAGCGTAAAAACACTCTGCGGCAGGGATAACTATTGAGAGCATGACTGATGGCAGAAGAGTAGAAATTACAGTCTGCATAGTCTGGATTATGATTGCAGAATAACAGGTATTATAGATTGTGAGTGATATCTGCTCAAGAAAGCTAAGCCATGCAATCAAAGGAAATGCCAACACAAGGTTAAAAAAAAAAAGCCAAGCCTTTATTTTGGGTTAATTGTGCCATTAACTGTTAATATCACACAAAAAAAGTGTTATTGAAAAAGTTCACAAAAGTGAAATGCACTCATCAGGTAACCATGCGGCATGTTTTGTCAAATCAATACCAACTAAAACTCCTTTTTAATGATATGTGTTAATAAATGTCATGCAGTAGAAAATTCTATGCACAACTTTTATTAGAAAATTCTCTATATGGTGTGAACAATTACAAAATGCGTTCAGTTGCCTTTAAGATCTTGTACGGTTCTACAGTCTCTGTGTTTGTGGACTGTAGAACACAAATGCAGCCTTCAGCAGTTCGCTCCTGAGATCAATAAAGTTGCTCCACTAAAACCTAATTACAAGTTCATTCCTTAAAGGATGAGTGTAATTTCTATCTCCATTAAAGCTTTTGCAAAAATCTAAATCCAACAAGGTTTGTTATTCCTTCCAGAAGACATTAACTCTCAGTGGTGTCAGCCAGAATAAAACATCTTACTGAACAGCACGTCTATTGTATTTCCTACTCAGATGTGCATGCTCTAATGCACTGCATAATATTTTACAATAAGTATTTTTTTGTAAAATACCCTCAACTGTGGAAGCAAATGCCCTCACAAGGACTAACATAATTCCAAATACCACGTGAAATACAACAGGATGATTTTCAAGGGTGCAATTTCATCAAAATGTAAATTTTTATAAAGGCTGAAAGACTGTAGGTCCTTAATGTTCCATCTTCACTATCCAGAGGTCCCTGAGCCATGTGAAATAATTATTGCTTGAGAATGACCTCCTTTTAGTTGAGTTTGACACAGGGCATAAAAGCGTGCCTCTTACACTTATTTCAACACACTGGATTTGATTTGCATGCAACTTTAATCTACACTGCAATTCTAATGCCTTGAATGAACCCTGATACAGAAAGGAGGCTGCCTCCGACTCCCACTCCTGTCGATTTCTGCAGCGCCCTTGTCAGAATGTGAATTCAGGGGCTCATTCGGCCCTGTGCTTGTGAGTACAGACATGTATGCAGGCACACACACACACACACACACACACAGACGCACAGTGCTTGAGTCATGGCCTGTGATTTAGCTGCTCCCTATGAAACACAGTGATGTGAGATGCAGCTTTATGAGCAGACATGAATAATTGGGATCTAAACAGGCTGTGCCCTGTCATTTTAGAACCCAGTTGAACCTCAAATTTCCCTGAAGTTACAGAGGACAGCTTAAGATACAAGCTTCATATAGACCAGCCTTAGAAGTGTACATACATCCATAAGTGATTTGGATTCCCATGCCCGTCATGCAGCTCACCTGAGATGGCAAAAAGCTCCAGCTTCCTTGATTTCCTTTTCCTCAAACTATTACCAGTTTCACACAGTCTGCCGATGGTGCTGATCTTTTATATTTCATCATATATTTTTTTCAAAGCAACTCTTTTGCTTCCTCGAGAGTGAATTAATATGTGCACTGAAGGGTGGAAACCACCTCACTTCATCCCTGAAGTCTTCTGAAACGTCACAGTGAGGGTGAGGGATTTTTTTTTTTTTCATATTTTTATGCAGAGTGGATGTTCTTCTTAACTCTGGTGCTTTCTTGTTGTCTGGTGAGTCTTGTCCTCATAGGAACAACATAAAGTCGGTGAAGCACGGGGTAGAGGGGTGGGGAGTTACAAAGATATCAATCATCATCTCCTTCCTTCTATTTTCAGTTTTTTATTAATCTATTCTTATTAAAATCGGTTCAGGTTTATGAGCTACTCAAAGGCACTCTGAAATGCAAATATATAGTGACTCAGCTTTAATGAACGTGAATATTATTCACAGCCTGTCAAGATTCATTCAGCTGACCTGATATGCTAATATATTTTGGCTATGAAGTGATTCACACTGGACATGCAGTTTCCTTTTTTTTTTTTTTTTCAAACAGCCTCTGTACAGATTTCACACTGTAAGGGAAAGGTGTATTATTTATGATGTTATGGCTTAAAAGACACCATAAATTAAAGTTAAAAACTCTTTGAATTGGTGCAGTCTGATTTATCCACATGTCAGCATCTGCTGCATTTGTAGTTAACTAATGAAGTTAAAACCTGGGGTGAACTGATATTCTTGCACCAGCCGAGCTTTTTCCTCGAGAGTGCACAGCCTTCAGTGTAACCTGTGTGCGGTGTATGTTCAGTGTTGTGGAAGTGAGCAGCCCTGGTGGGTGAGAAGTAATGTTACCAGCCTATTGTAATCAACCGTAAAGTGTCTAGATAGTCCAGTTTCAGTGTTAAGCTGTGCACCATGTTCACGCTCCTGTGAGAAAGGACATAAAGGTTATTGTCATGGAACATTACAATGCCGGCTCTTTCTGCCTCCGCCTCATCGCTGCAGAGTTGGCCCAAACAGTAAAGGTTACCAGCTAACGAGCTGGGCGAGAGTAAAAACAGTGGCATTTTGAACTTTAGAAGAACCTCAGAAAAGATAAATGGGAAGTTTGTGTGCAAGAATCATTCAGCAATAATGAAGACAGCAAACTACTTGAAAACAGCAAAGCAGGTAAATCCGTGAATTTTATTTAACCCCATTCGATTGTTCCAGATGTTCCAGATTCCTTGGAATTCTCAAAGAAAGGGACTTTATAAAGAAACTTTATAAACACCTAAATATAGCTTTAAAAAAAACTGCTGTAAAGTGTCAATTACAAGATATAAGCTCTTTTAAGCTATATATGACCATTTAAGGTTTGTAAATTTAATCTTTTCTTATTTTCTTTTGCCTCCTTCTCCTCTTTATCTGCCTCCTCCACCACTGCTCTCTCCTCCCTCATCTCCACATCATCCTCTTCCTGCTCACCCCAAGCCTCATCTTCTGAAGATCAGACATTTGATCCTCCCGTCTACAGAGAGAGCCCACTAAACAGCAGCAGCTGGTTATAAGCTAATGTTACGCCAGCTAATCTTTGGCTCGAGGGTCCTAAAAATCCCACTTTCCCTCTGATAAACAGATATGTTGAGTTGGTCTCTCACTGTTATTATTATGTTATACACACATGAACTGCAAAGGTAGATGAGACCATAAGGGAATTTTGTCTGCCCACTGTGTCTCCATTGGGTTCCTCTTTTTCAACAGTCCACTTTATAATGATATGTTTTTGGAATGGTTTTCACGCTTAACTACATCCTCTGAGTTAACAAACAAGCAAATGAAATAAGCTGTAAAAACCTCACCTAGACCCTCTAAACCTGTGTTTTGAGAGATGCCCTATTTCCAGACCTCCTCGCAATCTTTTTTCTCTTCCGGCTCTTCCAGTTTAGAGGCATTCTTGTGTGTATAACATTGCATCTGCCTTGCTTTCTAATTTTTTTTATATTTGAAGGAATAAATACTGAATGGGGCCCTTCCCCTGCAAACCAAGATAAGATGAGATAAGATGCTAATATCTGCCTTTTGTTTGTTAGCTGTAGACCACAATTTAATCATTTCTGGATGTGAATTCACATGCTGACTTGAAAGGTCAATGAAAATACAAGAAGAATTTACTAACCCTTTTCTCATTTTGAAACGACATCCGATCACAATTGCCAATGGGCTTACACTAGCCTGAGCATTATATGTTTTCTCAAATGACGTAGCCCTGCGCTGAAATTCAGCCAAATCTGGTTTGACTAACAACATTCAGATCTGGGGGAAGCACTACTCACAATCTCATAGGGCTTTCTCTAGCAAAAAAAAAAAAAAGCCCTCTGAGACCTCTGTTTGTCTGACAATCTGGGCAGAAACTTATAAGTGTGTCCCTGCCCTCACAGAAATGTTCACTCTCTTAACATGCCTTTCATGCTTGTCATCAAATTGGAGAATGTGTTACCATGACAACAGTGTCTGAGGCACAGCCTCTGGTGACAGCCTGCAGTGCATCCTTAAGCACACACACACACACACACACACACACACGGAGAGAAAGCTGGAGTATGAGCAGGTGAAATATCTGCACATCAAAGGGAGCACACTGACCTGCCTACTGCTGTTTTTAAGCACCAATAAATTTCCCGCTGATCTCTTTCTACAGGTGGGCGAGAAGGGAGCGACTTCAAATGCCTTATCTAACAACAAAAGGTGAAACCATGTGAGGCCCAACAATACCGTCATTTTCTAGCAACAGAAACACACAATAGATCTTCATACCTCCCTTTTCCAGTTTAACCACTTTGAAACATCTTTTAATGTAAAATTTTTTTCTGCTATTTTTGCAACATTCAGGTTTTTTCAATCATCATTTTAATTGATTGTTTAGGTTTTTTTGTTTTTCTATATGGCAGCGTTTGCATAGGTCAATACTCAGCCCCTCTGGTGCCCTGGTTGTCAAAAAGTGGCACAGGTCTAAAATGTATGTGTAATTTAAATGGCAAAGGGCAGATGTCCAATTTGCGAGACTCCATTCAATTGCGAAAATTAATAATTGGTTGTTGAAAAATAAATAAATAAATAAATAAAACAGCACTATCAGCGGTTGTTTGTCTCCCTGGCTGCATAGAATTCAAAGCTGGATTTCTACCTGAAATTGTCTCAGACACTGTGATGCTGGGGGGTTAATGGAGCACTACTTCCCTGTAATACCCCATACTGTGTGTTTGCATGTCAGAACAGCTGCTTGGCATAAGCCTAGGTGCAGCGCTCACTGTTACAGATTTAAAATACACATGATGAAACACACATGGTGTTTCTTGTGTGTGAAGCAGAGAATAGAAAGAAGGGAAGGTGGTGAACAACTTAGTCTACCCCAATTAGGAAACATGCAGTAATGTTAAAAAAAAGAAGTCATTTTAATAATATTTTTCCAAGGATCCAGATTTGTCATTTTTAACGTGATCTTGAGCAATAGTTGTCCTCTCCTTGTACCTCACCATTTATAGAGTAATATTTTTCTTTTGCCTGTTCAGCCACTTAACACTGACTTATGATCATTCAAGAATAAAAAAAGCCTCTATCTCAAGGGATGAACCAGTGTTGTGTCCGCATAATGGACAACGTAGCAAAGAACCAATTTAAAATGGCATCTTTAGGCACTCAGTTAGCAGCCTGCCACAAAACACATAATTTGTTCCCATTTTTCTAGCCAAATATGCAAAAACTGTAACAGTTTGACAGGCATAAAATAGTATTTTTGCACCAACAAGGTGATTCTCAAAGAGATATTTGTCAAAAACTTCACAGCACAATGTGCAGCGTGTCCTTATAAAATGAGGAAACTGGACAAGAAGAAGACAAAATAAGCTTAAAAAAAAAACTACAGAAGATGAACGGTACCTGAAAGTCATGTCCTTTAGAAAGAGGATAAAATCTGGCAAAGGCCTGACACAGGACCTGAGAGATGCATCTGGCCCTTCAGCTGATCCATCTACTGTTCACTGAAGCCTCATCAAAAATGGTCTCAGTGGAAGAGTGGCTGAAGCAGCCATTTTTTAAGGAAGGAAAACAAGGAGAATTTGGACTGAATATCAGTGGCAAAAGATCTTACAGAGTGGTGAATCCAAATTTGAAATATTTGGTTCATACTGTTGTCCACATGTGCATCAGCTGAGAGGCACAACAGTGTATCTACAGCTGTCTGTATGGTGGAGTCTCCGTCATTTCAGCCAGTGATATTAGAACACTTGTCAAATTTGATGGAATTATGAACACAGAGTTTGAGCCACCATGCAATACAATCGCAAAACCATCCGATTGGCAACAGCTTTACTTCTCAGCTTGACAATGATCCCAAACACACTGCAGTAAAATCCTACCTGGGTAGAAAAACACACAGTGAAACACTACCAGTCATGGATTGACCTGGACCTCAACATTATTGAAGCACTGCGGGATCATCCTGACAGTAAACAGAAAACAGGCAACATCCAAAGAAGAGCTTTGAAGGTCCTTCAGGAAGCCTGGAGAACTTTTCCTGAAGGCTACTTTAAGAAACTACAAAGCTGCCTAAGAGAGTTCAGGCTGCGCTGAAGAATTAAAGGTGGTCACACCAAATATTGACTTTCACACTCATCAGAATGGGACAAATTCTGTTTTCCCCTTATATACTGTATTTCCACATATGTTTGCCCGAGTTTCAGTGAACTGCTGGACCTTTTTCCAAACAAAATATAAAGACACGAGGGGTGGCTCAAGACTTTTGCACAGTGGACAGATATTAACTGAGCAACTGAGGGCAAGTTGGAAAATTTGTCTAGCCCTTATTTTTCTTAATATTTGTAGTTCTTTTGTGCAAGTAACATTTTCAGGGTATTTTTATGTTTTCATAGCAACTAAAGGTAACAATAGGCTAATTACATTCAAGAGCTTAGCTTGTGTCTAAAAACATCTCAAAAATACCCAACTCCCCAAACGAATAATCAGATGCCATTGACAGCAAACTATGATGCAGCTCAAAAGCTTCATTTTTTCCCCAGAGCGATGTTGCTTTTGAACAATGCAAATGAGTTGCTTGGAACAAACAGAGAGGCCAAGAGAGGAAATATGAGCTACAGTCAGAGATGTGTCCTGCAGAAAACTGAAAAATTCACCACCGGCAGACTTCAGAAGCTTTTATTTTAATTGCCCAACAGCATAATATCTTGACTTTTACTAACAAAAGCCATTTTCCTTCTTGTGAATGCTGTAGCACAGCCTATCAGGGGGTGACAATGAACTCTTTAGTTGTAGGTGATTTAATCTTTTTTCCATTTATATGCTAAGTCTGCCGCAAAATGGTTTTGTGCCACCATCATCTTCTATGATCTTAATCTTTCTGACACTAAATGGAAATTCTGTGTGCATGTCCCTGAACTGTCTGCACTGCTCACATCTCGACCACAGCAAGTAGCCAAGTGGTCAGGACCTGTGTGGCACCAGGCCTCTTCTCACAGGACTCCTGGAGAAAGTGCTTAAGTTGCGCTGGGGTCTTAGTGGTAAGGCTCTAGAGTGGGGTATGAAAGAGGATTGTTTCTGACAAGGACCATGAGGGCCTGAATATTATTACAGTCCTGAGGGATGCAGAGAAAAATAGAAGAGAAGGACAAATGAGACTGTAGTAACTCACGACCATGAGGAGATGAATGCCTGAGCTTCGGGACAAAAGCAGTAATACAAGACAAGACAACTGTCTAAAGACAAACTATGGTACCTAGAAAGAGACCCAAGGCAGAAAAACTTGACATGTAGTGGCCGTTTGTTATAGACTGTTACCTTTTATTTCTTTTTCTACCTTAAGTTGGTTGGAGTACAGAGAAAATATGTAGATTATTAAAGGTAAAGCTTTTATTTACCCAAAATAATAATTTATGACAGATAAGCTTTCTCTTAATTTGAAAAATACAACTGTGTCAGCCCCAACATCTCGCAGGTGACATGAGAAGGGAATAGCCTTGGCCATCTGCCTCCAGTGCAAAGCTGTTGTGGGAAATCTTGGCATCCTTGGGTCCTGGCATTCATGCGGATGTTACTTAAATACATCCCACCTACCTTAGCACTGTTGCAGACCAAGGATACGACCTTGGTTCCAACAGCAGCACCACCCTCCAGCGGGGTCAGTCATGTGCCCCAAACAACAGAGAACAACATCGCAACCCAACCTGATAGAGTATCTGCAGAAAGCACCAGGCCTGATTTCTTTTTCACCAAGCTGCCTGATCAAAAACCTGCAACAACACCACAGACTGATTCTGATGCTGCCGAACCACTCTCTGCGGCTCTCTTCAAAACCTTTGTTATATGTCCATAAGCATTCCTAACATGAGTCCTCACTATCTAGTTAGCAAGAAAACATGACACACAGGAAAACAGCATCTTGTGACAGTGGTCCAGCATATGAAAATATTTCCTCTGGAGTAGAAATTTTGCTTCTGTCACTTGCTGGTTTAGCAAGAGAGGCAGTTTTTCAGCTTTATAAGTTTATGGGAACCCTCAAATCAAATGTACCAATCAATTTTCAAGGGGAAAAAAAAAGGAAAGGAAAAGCACTTCTAATGATTTATCAACATGCAAGCACCTGGTTCACGTGTAGTGCATTCATAAGCAAGCAGCATCTAAGGGTGCTAACTAAAACTAAGCTCTTGGGTGCTGTAGCTTATTGGGCCATAATGATATTCTCCTATTATTCCCAGGGCACCCAGAGAAACTAAATTGAAAGTATTTTTGGAGGATGGAAGTGGCTTAGAGGAGGCTTGGCCCATCATTAGCTGCTGCACACTCACTCTTCAAACCTTAATGAAATATTCAGTGTTGTGCTGGAATGTCTGCAGCTGTTCTCTGCTTCAACAAGATTACTATCATTTATTAAGACACAACAATGGACGAGGCAGAGGAAGTAAAAGCCCATGCCAGCCCCTTAGGTATTCATGAGGACTCTAATCTATCAAAGTAGACATCTTTGTTAAGACGAGACGTATGTAGATGTGCCCTTTCTTGATTCATACTTCACATGCCGTGCTTGCGCACCGGCTTTACCAGCTGTAGATTCAGCCCACTGAACTTTTGTTCCATGTGGAGAAGATGCTTTTCATTATGCGCCAGTGAACATCACTAAAAGGAAAGTTTTCAGTTCATTTGAAAGAGAAAAGTGCGCTCTGTGTCCCTCAAGCGCACTTGGCCTCTTTCTCGAATGATTGCTGAAGTTTGTTACAATGAGATTCGTGTTTTTACATTTTTTTTAAAAGTTCATGATCCTTTGATTCAGCATCCCAAAACATTTGTGCCTCATTGACTTAATGGGTTGCTGACGGAGAGGCTCGTCAAGACGCACGGGTTATCAGCTGATTTCTATGTTGGCAGAGCATCAATACACACTTCACTGCCTTTTTGCCTTCTAATAAAACAATCAATTTGTTTTTGTTTGAAGGGGCACGCATGGTTCAAGATTATCATGCTTGATTTCTTCCCGCTGTTATGTTGGTAGGCATGAGTGCAAATAATGAATACCACTGATAATAATACATTGTGGATAGCTTAAGGCATCAATATACCCTCCATCTTTAATGTCAGGAAATTTAATCTAAACACTTTTGCTGGAATAGGAATGTGAATATATTTATGGTGATTTTTTTCATGTGAATGAAGGCACACTGCTGATATTGACCTCCTAGCATAGTGTCTTACAACAGTGACTGTGCTGTAATTATCTGTGAGTTATTGTTATTACTGTAGCTGAGGCACCTCTTTACAAAAACATGTTTCTGTGTGACCAATGGTGCAGTGGATGCTACAGTGCCTTAGTACCTATGTGCCATGTACCTGTGAATAAAAACAGATGCATATATATGTAGGATAGATAATGGCTGAGGATAAACAATATTTTTCTAAAAATTAAGAGAAAACAAAAACTTGTTTCCTTTAGCTCGTCTATAAGTTGAGCCATGGAACCATTCTGGTTTTACCTGCCATAACCTTGACTGTGAAAGCTGCTTTTACAGCAGCTGTGTAGGTGGATGGCTGCTGTGTAACCGATATGTGCTCTGGAGTGTCGAAATTTATGCTTGTGTTCTGAAAATTTATATATATATATATATATATATATATATATATATATATATATATATATATATATATATGTGAGTGTGTGTGTGTGTGTCATTTAACAGTTTTTTTAATTTAGATCTAACAAAGCTTAGAGTTGCAGATGAATAACAAATTAGAAAGAAAAAAGGACTTTACCAATGCAAAACTATCAGCTC